>CAKAOI010049700.1:0-58340 GCA_916701655.1 Sebastiscus albofasciatus
AGCATGGTGTAATGTGAGGATTGAGTCCTCATCATGGATTAGCATGGTGTAATGTGAGGATTGAGTCCTCACCATGGATTAGCAACGTGTAATGTGAGAATTGAGTCCTCATCATTCACATCATGTCTCAATCCTCACATTACACCATGCTAATCCATGATGAGGACTCAATCCTCACATTAGCCTAAACTACAAACATGGTCTTCTTTGCGTTTACACCTTTTTCTACTTCCCTCCATGCCTTTTCTAGCTGTTGCAGAACATTAAGAACAGTTTATAGTTCAAAGTGTATGACAGCTGCAGTTTGCTGCTGTGTATTCACATTATAATTAGTTTACATACATGACATTGTGCCTTTAATTCGGGAACAAGATTCTTGTGTGTATCCTGTGTGATCTAAAAGCCTGCTGATCAAGATGTGAGCCTGCAGGTCTGAGAGACAGAGACAGTTCAGGAACTCGGTTCAAGGGATATTTTGACACCAAAGCTCAGAGGTGTACGTCAAGCACAGTTTCTGAAGCTCTGTGGGGTTCATCTTCATGTCGATAAAGGACTGAAAACCAAACCTTTCATGGGTTGTAGAAGTTGGTTGATTGTTTTCCATAAAGGGACGGTTGGCTGAGTTTACAGTTTTCTCTTTCGTTTTGGCTCAATTCTTGATGAATAAGTTCCAATCTCTGAACAATTACTTTGAATTATTTTAAATGTATCATTTAAAGGGCCTGTGTGTCATTTTCAAAATAATTTTTCATTACCAATGTGTGAACAGGTTAACCTAAATAATGAGACCTTCCACCACTTTCTGGGTTTCCTCTCTCAGCCTGTAGACTGCTGTTAACGCAAAGAATGCAACGGACATGCACGCTCACGAGTAGGTCCGCTACAAGGCTAACAGTGTGCATCTCAGACTCCAAAACAAACTCCACAGAAAAACAAAAAAAACTTTAAAGTTATATCCAGTGAAGCCAATCTAGCAAAACAGGAATATAAACGACGTCGGGGAAACTAGGATCAACATCGACTGGGCCTTCCATTCATGGATGGACCTTTGTTTAGTGGGCTAACATTACTGCCAAGCATGTGAAATACAGAGTGATAGTGTGGTTTTAGATGCTAATATCGCTAACGTTAATCACCATGATGCCTGTTAATCACGTTCAGTCTCTTGTGTGTTCACGCTTTTTTGACCGAAGCTCACTCGCATCTATGGCAACAGGAAGCTGACTGTCGTTGACTTAGTGACCACAGGTGTCACTGGAACGAGACATTTCTCATTCGATCTACTGGAGCAGCTTTAAGCAAATTGCATGTGTGTTGGCACATGTGCAAAGGAGTAAGTACAATTTTCTTAACTTTGCAATAACAACCACCTGCACTTGGCTTACTGATCAAAACTGATGAGTTGATTCTCAAAGCCGCTGTTTTATAGTACATCGCTGTACCGCAAACCACTGATCCTGGCTCAGTTTCTCACAGTTTCATGACTTTTTCATGTAATTCATGTTTTTACTCGAACAGATGGGACTTGAAATGTAGCAAAGTACAATACTTAAAAAAATACTTAAAGGGACTGTTTGTAACTTCTTAGACATATAAATCAATCCGGGTCGGTGTCTTATGCGCGCTCGCATGTGCTACACTGTTCAGACTCAGACTCTAACACAAACTACACCAAAACTACAAGCATCAAAACCTCTTGGTTGTATCTAGTGAAGCCCGTCTGTTAAACAGTGTTGGCCGCGGTCGGAGGACGCGGGAGAGACCGTAGCTTTGGTCTCCAGGACCGGAGTCTCTGCTGTACTCTGCTCCTCTGCCTGCCTTCACTCACACACCGCGCTCCACCTCACTCTTTCGCTCCACTCACATGCATGCGGCACACTCCACACTGCAGAAGAGTTAGTTTAGCTCTGAGAATATCTAGTGAATGTACAGTGGACGTTTGTGCAGAAATAACTGCTGCAGCTCCTCCAGACCAACAGAGGTTTCCCGTGTCTTGTGAAGTGACGGGGCTCCGCAGAGAGAAACGTTATCGTCTCCGACCAAAACTCTGGCGTCTCCCCCGTTCTCTCCGGCCGCGGTCGGGAGGCTGAGACAGGAAAAGCCAACACTAGGATCAGCATTGATTCATGGAGAGACCTTGGTCTGGTCAGCTAACATTACTGCCAAGCAGCTGAAATATAGAGTGATATTGTGCTTTTAGCTGACATGTGTCTCCTCACTGTGTTGAGTGATGCTCCTTCATGTCTATGTAGAGCGAGCACAATTTCTGATTCTTACAAACAGTCCCTTTAATACATTTTAATACAACATGCTGTAGCCTATATGTGCATAAAATACAAAATAGTCCTAATGAATGAAAATGTCTGTTTTACATGATCTGCATAGCCTTTTTCAAGTCTCTAATTATTCCGCACAAGCACCTCAATTAAGCCTTATACCAGATATATTATTATTATTATTATTATTGTAATATAAATTCTAATAATATTCATAATATTCATTCATTTATAATATTCAACCATCTATGATTTGTTTCCAGTCATGGAGACTTGAGCACTTTGCAGTGGAATCACATCAGTCCCACTTTCAGTCCTCCGTCACATCGCTAAACCAGCATAGAAGCTGTCACAGAAGCAGTCATAAAATGAATTCTGGCTGTGAAATGTATAATAAACTGCTCAGTAATAATCCAGGTTACTTGTTGGTGTGATCATCGAGGAGGATCTGTGATGTGACAGTTGTATTTTCTGCATGTCTATTCCCAGGTATTGCAGGTATAAACTATGTGTGTGGTTCTAGAAAGAAAAAAGAATGAAGCTTATTATTTTCTTTGTGTCTTTGTGTTTACTTAAATGTCATAAATGATTTAACTGATTGGCTAAATACTTACTTCTCAGCTAAATGGCTTTAATAGGAATTTTCAGGGTGGCCTAGGACTTTGGCACAGTAGCGTACATCTGCTGTCAGGAAAGCCAAGTTACTATCTGACTTGATTACAAGCTCTCCTTCTAATCAGGTCTGATGGGTAATATCACCTGTAAACCTAATCAGGTCTGATGGGTAATATCACCTGTGTACCTAATCAGGTCTGATGGGTAATATCACCTGTGTACCTAATCAGGTCTGATGGGTAATATCACCTGTGTACCTAATCAGGTCTGATGGGTAATATCACCTGTGTACCTAATCTGGTCTGATGGGTAATATCACCTGTGTACCTAATCAGGTCTGATGGGTAATATCACCTGTGAACCTAATCAGGCCTGATGGGTAATATCACCTGTGAACCTAATCAGGCCTGATGGGTAATATCACCTGTGAACCTAATCAGGTCTGATGGGTAATATCACCTGTGAACCTAATGAGGTCTGATGGGTAATATCACCTGTGTACCTAATCAGGTCTGATGGGTAATATCACCTGTGTACCTAATCATGTCTGATGGGTAATATCACCTGTGAACCTAATCAGGTCTGATGGGTAATATCACCTGTGTACCTAATCATGTCTGATGGGTGCCTGATCTCTGAACAGAAAGAGGTCTGTTTAGGTTTTAACATGCACCATTATTAGTGATAAACTGCCCCCTGCTGGTCATAGACTAAAAGTTCATGTTTTCCAAAGACAGATATTCATTAGAATGGTCTGGATCCTAAACCAGCAATGAGTGAGTACCACTGCTGTAACTTTTCCCCACACAATTGTTGATGTTTTTAATGATAGAAAACTAAAATTTGATGAACGCTAGAATGTCCACTAATGTGTTTGTTGAGCAAAAAAAAAAGCAGTAGTGGAGCAGAAGGAGGTTATTATATTGATGAAAATAATTTGAGTCATGAAACTGCAATCCAAATATTTAGTTTTTATAGGCTACACACATATATATATATTTATATTTATTACATGGCTGTGTTGAATACTCGATTCTGATTGGTCAATCATGGCGTTCTGCGGTCTGTAATTTCTCTATAACAGACCGTTGCTATGTATGGCATACCGTTGCTACGTATGACAGACCGTTGCTACGTATGGCAGACCGTTGCTATGTATGACAGACCGTTGCTATGTATGGCAGACCGTTGCTATGGGCGCAGCTCTGATGTCGGACTCTGGAGGACCGTTTTTGTGTCAAATTATTGATTTCATCAGTAAGTAGCCGTGTAATAAGCGGGATAATGTACAGCTAGCGGTCATTGTTGTGAAAGAATCCCCTTCAGGGCGATGCTATATATTATCCCTTCCATACCGTATATATATCGACCCCTCATTAGAAAGCTACGGTGGTGACGAAGCAGCTACAAGTTAAAGTAAGTCAGACCCCCAGGTTGAAAACCAATGCCCGAATTAACCACAAAAATGTCCATGGGCTAGCTGTGTTTTGCACCAAGTTTACCGTGATACACTTCCCTGACTAATCGTGATGAATGAATTGAGAGTAGAGAGTAGAAGGGACCTGTAAGACAGGGAGAGGGAGAGAGGACATACCAGTGGAGTGAGGAACATACCTTAGTTAAGGGTCTTGGCCAGGACCTGGAAGCTGCCAAAAGCAACTCAATTCATGTTTGACCTCAAGCATTCATTATGTATTATACATCAATTAAATGTAGTCAATGACAGTTGGGGGGGGGGGGAGAAGGGGTGGGAGGGGCTAGTGGGGAGATTGTTGTGACAGTGAGCAAAGGCAGCATTACGTTGTATGAATTATGGATGGATTTTTAAACCATCAGTAAGACATTTGAACAGAAATGAACGTAGAGTCTTAATTCTAATGATGAACAGGAAAAGGAAAATGTGGATGTGCAAATATATCAGAAACATGCTTCCACTAGCCTGAATCAATGCTAAGATGTGCTGTCCCAATCACCCAAAGGTTCTGGGTCAGTTTACACAACATGCCTCCTTGGAATATGATAGAACCTTCTTTCCTCCTCACATGGATCAGAAACATCTTCAGTAGTACGTACATGTATCATGTGTTGGGCATCTGTTATTTATGGCAAGAAAGCTTACACAAGACGGAAATACAAAAAAAACTGTCTCAATCACCTTTAATTCACCAGAACAGATGTAAATGTATAACAAGTCATATTTTGTGTCAAGTAGACAGATGTTACTACCTGTCAGATGATACTATAGCGTCACCAACTGGGCAGTATTTGCACAAAACTTCCAATCGACAAGCACAATGCCACGTCTCTGTAATTAAGTATGTCAATGGAATTTTTAGAAACATTTTTTTCAGACGAAGAACATTAAGAAGAATTTATTGTCATGATGTCATTATCATTCTAACTTTAGATGAAAGGAAAGAGTGGATATCTCTGAGCACTGTGGGCCTTTTTATTCTGTATAGTATGGAGCTCTTAAGGCATGTATGAATATAGAGCATTAGTCTCTGTGTTTACTAGTATTTCCACGTTTCAGTGAAATTTGTTATGTGTAACGTGGCTATAGAAAAGTTGTTTGTATCCTAAATGGTGTATTTTAGTGTATTTGCATTCAATTTACAGTTTCAGGTGTAGTATGAGAAGACCTTCAGTAGCATCACTATCCCTGGGATCTGGGTGATATTGCCTGTTAAATTTAGATTATACACTAGGTGAAGAGAAAAACTTTAGTCTTTTATTGCCCCTAGTGCTCTCATACAGAATTACAATTTCCTGATTATGGGAGGAAAATGTTGCTATGCACATTGCCTTAATCAGGGGTCGGCAACCTTTACTATCAAAAGAGCCATTTTAGGCAAAAACAAAAAAAAAAAAAATCTGTCTGGAACAGCAAAACATGTGATCATTGTGATGAAGGTAACACAGTTTATAGTCTAAGTATATAGTATATAAGTCTAATGCAGTGAGGGCCAAAGTGCAAATGTAGTACGGAGTATTAGGGCAACATTGAAGAAAAAAACATCTGAGATTTACACAATAAAGTCATAACTTTATGAGAGAAAAGTTGTAATATTCCGAGAATAAAGTCATAACTTTATGAGAATAAAGTCGTAATATTACGAGAATAAAGTCATAACTTTACGAGAATAAAGTCGTAATATTACGAGAATAAAGTCATAACTTTACGGGAAAAAAAGAAAATAACACGTAAAATGACTACTTCATAATATTATGACTTTATTCTCATGATACTACAACTTTTTTTCTCTTTAACTTATGACTTTTTTCTCGTAATATTATGACTTTATTTTCGAAATCTCCCATTTTTTTTTTTCCTCAATGTGGCCCTAATACACCGTCGTACCATAGACCCACAACAATGATAAATAAAACTTTAAATGTAAATACAAAACAGTTCATTTCCATTTTTAAAGATCCACAGGGAGCCACTGGAGAGAGGCTAAAGAGGCGCAGGTTACTGACCCCTGGCCTATATGGATGGAATGAAATTACAGATCCTTTGACTTCTTCTCAAATGACAAAAATCCCCTTTTAAAAAATGAATGATGAAATCTAATCAGTGTGGGCGACAGGTGAGATTGTCAGAGGGGCGGAGTTCATGCCACCATGATGAAGACCGGGACTGAAGAAGGGCCTGAGCTTCTCAGTGAAGCAGCAGTCAGTGAAGGAGTAGAGGTGAACTGCAGCATCCACATCATAAAAGGAGACCAGACCCTCCTCGTAACTCACAAACACCCCCACCTTCTGAGGCCTCGAGTTCAGACTGAGGCTGACAACAGGGCTGGCAAGAGTTAGGTACTCGTTTCCGTTCCTCAAACCCATGGTCCAGTAGCCGCTCACAGGGCTTAGTGGGATTATTCCCTTCCTGTTGACTGACCCTTTGACCACTCCCAGAGTCCAGTCAGTCTTCCCCATAACCTCAACCTCGTAGTAAAATCTTCCCGAGGAGAAACTCTGCTGTGCCAACACATTGACGTAAAGAGAAAATCTCTCTGCGTTGTCTGGCAGGTCCCTCCTCACCTGACCACACCTGACCTGTTTCCCATCATCAGACAGGATGAGCCAGGGGTTAGCTGTGTGACGTTCAAGAACGACGTCCATGGCGTAATGCTGGACCCTCTTCAACCTGGCCTCATGAAGCAGCTGCCTTTTCTCTCTGCTGAGCATCTCCTCCAGCTCAGCCACGGCTCTCACCACAGTCCCCTCGTATGATGGCGGACGGACGCTGACCTCTGTCCTCTTCTTGGTGCATAGATCAGTGTTCATGGATGTGAAGCTCTGGAGGAGGTGAAGATGGTCTTGAGTATGTAAGAGCTGCTGCACTTCAGCGGTCCTCTTCATCAGCGCAGAGATTTCTTGTTCCAGTTCTTTGATGAAGCTGTCGGCCTTTTCCTCTCCCGTCTTCTGCCTCTCTTCGATCATCTCGATCAGCTCGTTCAGGTCTCTCTCAGCCGTCTGCATCAGAATGGTGAAGATACGGAGACCGTCTGCTATCTCTCTCTCTGCGTCTTCCTTACTGTGCACTTTCAACTGCTTTGTTTTCTGGATCTTGAGCTTCCTCTCCTGGATCATCTGCTGGATTTCAGCCTTTTCCTGCTCCAGCTCAGCCTTCTTTACTTCATATTCATCTTTCAGAGAAGCGATGTTGTGTGTCACGTGTTCTGAAACAGTGCAGAGCGAGCACACACACGTCTGGTCAGTCTTACAGAACAGCTCCAGTGGTTTTTTGTGCTCTGTACACACCCTGGCCTCCATGTTCTCCACAGGATCGGTCAGTGAATGCATTTTCAAGCGGTTTGCTTTCATATGAGGGTCCAGGTGAATACCGCAGTAGGAGGCGAAACACGTCAAGCACGACTTCAGAGCCTTCAGTTTAGTTCCGGTGCAGATGTCACAGGGGACGTCTCCTGGTTTGGCGACCTCTGAGTCCCCGCTGCTTTTCTGTCCAGCTGACTGTCTGAACTCAGAGGCCATCTCAGATATGAAAGTGTTGACAGGCAGCTCAGGTCGTGTTCTAAAATGTTTTTTACACATGGGACACTGGCACTGAGCACTGTTGATATTCCAGTGCTGTGTGATGCAGTTTTTGCAGAAGTTGTGTCCACATGGTATCGTGACTGGATCAGTGAAAACATCCAGACAGATGCAGCACAAAAACTGCTCTTCAGTTAGCCGACAGCAGGCAGCTGACATAGTGATACACTGAAAACAAAAGTGAAAGTCAAATTACCACACATCTTCCGCACATTACACAACTCTTATAGAAATACTATATTATACTGATAATATTAAAACATATACTTGATAAACTAGACATATTTTTATTGCACACTATGTTAATGTTGTGTGCAAAGTATATAGTGTATGTTACAGTTCACGTGTGTGCTCATGGTGGTTGTTTAAAGTGGGTAAATACAACAGACTTTACCTGTAT
This sequence comes from Sebastiscus albofasciatus, assembly GCA_916701655.1. NCBI lineage: Eukaryota > Metazoa > Chordata > Actinopteri > Perciformes > Sebastidae > Sebastiscus > Sebastiscus albofasciatus. Next base: position 8,344 of record CAKAOI010049700.1, read on the forward strand.
AAGTTAAAGAACCGTTGGAGGAGAAACAGGACCTATCTGACGATCCTGATCAATCTGTTTTAATCCTCAAACACAGAAACTCACGTCGAGTGCAGCTCACCAGTTACTCTGAGCTGCTTTGAGTCGTAAACAAGGAAATGAGTTGCTGAGTCACTCCTCCTCTTTCCATGCTGCTCCACCTCCTTCCACCGAACTCTGTGTGTATGTGTGTGTGTGTGTGTGTGTGTTTTGTTATGTCTTCCTGCTTTGTGTTAGTTCTGTTTGCCTTCACACTGCAGGGCAGGCATTTCAATGGATAGACAGTGTTTCATATTCTGAGACATTTTTAGAAAGCAAAGGCACAGTTTTGGCAATAATTCAGTTCAATTTATTTTATTTTTATATAGCGTCAAATCATAATAGAAGTTGTCTTTTCATATAGAGCAGAGGCCTGTACTATGAAGCCAGTTCAACATACCCAGGATATCTTCTCCTTATCTGTTTTAACTAACTCTAACAAACGAGATCACACTAAACAGTCCTGCGAAGTTGGTTATCAACTCGGTAAATCAACCCAGGGTTTCTCTGTCTGGCTGTGAGCACGTTCACATGAACGGGGAGGTGTTTGCAGCATGTGACCAATCACAGACATGGACAAGTCTACTGACTGCAGACAGACAGGCAGAGAGACACATTCTACAAAGGAAGAGCAAACTATATTATACCCTTTTCACACCAATGATTAACCTACCCTGGTCCAACCCTACTTTTGTCAAACTAAGCCAGTCAATGACCTGGGTCACACCCGGGAGCAATGCATACTAATTACCTGAGGTGCTGTAAATGGGGGCGGGGGTGTGCACGTCATAATCAGTGGACAGCTTCTGTCACACAACTTCCTGCAGAGCCAACAGTGCCCGTCACCTTCTTGAGTTTGTAGAGCGCAATTGTTAAAAAAACACACATAAAACAAGGCACACAAGAACAGCAGCTGCCGTGGACACCGTCGATAGAGCAGACATTCTTCCAATGTTGTTTGGATTTGGATTGGTTGTCCTCGCAGTCGCCAGTGGATGGTCTAATGAAGTTGCTGATGGAGGTGTTCAAAATTCAAGCTGTGCTAAGAGCAAGATGAAGAGATTTCCCAGATAGCAAATTGACTCCGCACCGGATCCGCTCCGGAGGGATGTTAGGCTCCGGTACGGATCCGCAAAACGGGTCCGGATAGGAGTCCACTTGCACGGCGGGACGGATCGGGTAGTGCGGGTGAACTGGGAACATCTGGAGGAGGCCCCTGTCCGAGAGATCTTCAACTCATACCTCCGGCGGAGCTTTTCGGGCATCCCTGTAGAGGTTGGGGGCATTGAACCCAAGTGGGCGATGTTCAAAGCTTCCATTGCTGAAGCTGCAGCGGTGAGCTGTGGTCTAAAGGTCTTGGGTGCCTCAAGGGGTGGCAACCCTCGTACACCGTGCTGGACACCAGTGGTCAGGGAAGCCATCCGACTGAAGAAGGAGGCCTTCCGGGATATGTTATGAGGACTCCGGAGGCAGTTGCAAGGTACCGACAGGCCCGGAGAGCAGCAGCCACTGCCGTGATGGAAGCTAAGCAGCGGGTGTGGGAGGAGTTCGGAGCAGCCATGGAGAAGGGCTTTCGGTCGGCACCAAAGTGCTTCTGGAAAACTGTCCAGCACCTCAGGAGGGGGAAACGGGGAACCATCCAAGGACAGTACAGTAAGGATGGGACACTGTTGATCTCAACTGAGGAGGTAATCAGGCGGTGGAAGAAGCACTTTGCAGAGCTGGAAGCTGATGGGGGACCATCATCAATTTCCCTGGTGGAAGTCAGTGAGGTAGTCAAACAACTCCACAGTGGCAAAGCCCCGGGGATTGATGAGATTCGTCCAGAAATGCTGAAGGCTCTGGGTGTGGAGGGGCTGTCTTGGATGACACGTCTCTTCAACATTGCGTGGAAGTCGGTGACAGTGCCTAAGGAGTGGCAGACCGGGGTGGTGGTTCCCCTGTTCAAAAAGGGAGACCAGAGAGTGTGTGCCAATTACAGGGGTATCACACTACTCAGCCTTCCTGGTAAAGTCTACTCCAAGGTGCTGGAAAGGAGGGTTCGGCCGATAGTCGAACCTCCGATAGTCCGATAGTCCGTTTTTCCTGGCCGTGGAACAACGGACCAGCTCTTCACTCTTGCAAGGATCCTGGAGGGGGCCTAGGAGTATGCCTATCCAGTCTACATGTGTTTTGTGGACTTGGAGAAGGCGTATGACTGGGTCCCCCAGGAGGTACTGTAGGGGGTGCTGCAGGATTATGGGGTGAGGGGGTCACTTCTCAGGGCCATCCAATCTCTGTACTCCCAAAGCGAGAGCTGTGTTTGGGTTCTCGGCAATAAGTCGGACTCGTTTCCGGTGGGGGTTGGCCTCCGCCAGGGCTGCGCTTTGTCACCAATCCTGTTCGTGATATTCATGGAAAGGATATCGAGGCGTAGTCGGGGGGAGGTGGGTTTGCAGTTCGGTGTGCTGAGGATCTCATCGCTGCCTTTTCCAGATGATGTGGTCCTGTTGGCATCATCGGTCTGCTACCTCCAGCACTCACTGGATGGTTCGCAGCCGAGTGTGAAGCGACCGGGATGATGATCAGCACCTCATCTGAGGCCATGGTTCTCATCAGGAAACCGATGGATTGCCTACTCCGGGTAGGGAATGAGTCCTTACGCCAAGTGAAGGAGTTCAAGTACCTCGGGGTCTTGTTCGCGAGTGAGGGGACTATGGAACATGAGATTGGCCGGAGATTTGGAGCAGCGGGGGGGCGGTATTGCATTCGCTTTACCGCACCGTTGTGACGAAAAGACAGCTGAGCCGGAAGGCAAAGCTCTCGATCTACCGGTCAATCTTCGTTCTTACTCTCACCTATGGTCATGAGGGCTGGGTCATGACCCAAAGAACTAGATCGCGGGTACAAGTGGCCGAAATGGGTTTCCTCAGGAGGGTGGCTGGCGTCTCCCTTAGAGATAGTTTGAGAAGCTCAATCATCCGTGAGGGACTCGGAGTAGAGCCGCTACTCCTTTGCATTGAAAGGAGCCAGCTGAGGTGGTTCGGTTGAAATAAATGGTTGAAGATGGATGGATGGATGCACTTGTGGATGATGGCGCAAGCTGAACGGAGAGGAGGGGCTATCGTTCTCGGGCAGCATGGCAGAGGTCTGAGCTCTCCGAGTGCCATTCTAGTCTTTAGTTTTTAGTCACCTGAAACTAAGAATCTCTGTGTTTCCGTTACCTTACAATGAGCCTGGTTTATCTCCATACAGAGCGGGTCCTCTTCACGGAGCTGGCCGCCATGTTTCTACAGCCGCCCAGAATGGACTCTTGTTGTGTTTCTAGTTGTAAAATGTTGTTGTACATGTTACAAAGTAAACATTGGGTTAATAGTAAATATGCCTCTTGCATCATGTATTTAATGTAATGTAAGAAGGGCTCCTATACTCCAAAAAAAAAGTACTGAAGAACTGGAATACTTTTGTATTTAACAATTATATCGGAGAGCCGATGAGCACAGGAGGTGCTGACGTGCTTGCGGTAAGCGTATTGCCTCATTTCCGGTTGCCTGTCTTTCTGTGTGCTGCTGTGTTCTGTAGCTGCTCTAGAACATCCAGGGCAATATAGTTCTATACTCTCCACTACAGCGGCTAATTACCCGCTACATTTATACCTACACTAGTTCTGCTTAAGCACTCACAACCCGCTCCTTTTTAGAGACTTAACCACACATATTCAGCTCAGCTAACGCTAGCTGGGCTATCGTACTGTAGCATAGCAGTAGCATAACAGTAGCTTAGCAGTAGCTTAGCCGTTAGCGATGGCTTCTCTCTCTCCTGCTCTCTCCTGCTCTCCTGTTCTCTCTCCCTCTCCTCCTTCTCCGAGGCTGTAGGTAACATTGTCACAATGACAATGCTAACATGCTGACGTTACCACATTAGTTTAACATATTAGCATGCTAACATTAGCCAATTAGCACTAAAGACAAAGTCCAGCTGAGACTGATGGAAATGTCATTAGTTCTGCAAATATTTGGTCATAAGACAAAAAATGACACACAAATGTAAAGTTTGAAGAAAAATTAAGAATTCATCATGAATGTCTGTGTAACAGATAGAAGAAGTGACAGTAAATAATATTTGTAATTTGTATTTCTTATGGTATGTGTTCTATTGCAATATGTATTAATTTCACCAAAATCCCTCACTTGTAGTGCTGTTCCTAAGTTTATACTTGGTATTGGGAGTACTGTTGTAGTTTGTGCTCCAGCGCCCTTTAGTGGTTGTTAGCAGACTACTGCGTCTCTTCCGCTCTCTCATCAGTCTGCACTGAACCTGACTGCGAGAGGTAATGTATCTAAAGTGGCGCGATGTAAAGTGTGAATTCTAATGTTTTAATGTCGATTTAATTACACAGAGCAGTTTATTCTTTCATAGTATCATTATGACAGACGAACTGAGTAATTTTCTGTTGTGCATTTTACTTGTAAAGTGAGTTTTGAGAGGCTAAGCTAATTAGCTAAATTGTGTGTGTGTGCTGGTGTGTCGCCGTTTTATCCTCCGGTGGGATACACATGTAAGCTTGTCCTTTTCTCATGTTAGGTGTGTTTCTATGAGGATAAAAACCATATGACAGCATTTTGCTCTCTCTGGGCTCAATACAGGTATGTGTGTATGTGTTGTACTCCCATTACCGTGTTCAGGAAATATAGTATTCGTTTAAAGTTTATTGTGTGAGGTAATTGTGGGACAGTGTAATTTACATGACAGCCATGGGGGCCTGTAAAATATTTTTTTTATTGAATATGTATTTTGTTTTGTGTGTGTGTCATTTAATGACACACACATCTATATGATTTATTTCACATGTCATGACGTTGTAGGCTAAACCTAAAGCCAATTGTTATTAATAATATAATTGAATGTCATGCAATTGGAGACACAAAGTAATCACACACATTTATATTTAATTGTGTCTTATTTGATTTACATGTTTTGAGTTATTTTCAAGTTTATAGTCAGTCTGCACTGAACCTGACTGCGAGAGGTGTTTTTCTATGAGGATAAAAACCATATGACAGCATTTTGCTCTCTCTGGGCTCAATACAGGAATAAACCTGAGTTCAACAAGACATGCCAGTGTCCAGCGTCTGATTGTGCACCAGAACACAACGCAGTGTGGTCGGGACCTGCAGACCATTCCGGCTACATCTGTACCAAATTTCATAGCAGTAGCTTCACATTGTCACTTCATGGAGGTGCTAGAAGAAAAGTTAGGGCATCACCAAAGTCAGGAACCGACTGACCGACATTGCAAAGAAAACCACATTTGATTTTCTGATTAAATAACTGTTTGGAAAATATTTTGATGATGAAATCATGACATCACATGAAGATATTTTTATTCAGTAACATAAATTAAAAAAACATGGAAACATGTACAGTAGTGCCTCAGGCGCTTTGAGGAGCAACTGTAGCTAGTTTATCTGCTCTCGAGCTAACCAGTCCACAACTCTACTTCACATCAACAGTTTTCTAAAAAGTCCTCACATCGTTCTAGCCAGTGCCTGTCCCAGTAAAAAATCTAGAAAAGTAAGCTAATTCCCACAGGGCCTCCCAAAGTCTCTCTGCTGTCCAGTTTCTTCTCAGCTCTCCTCAGTCAGAATAGGTGGCTGTCTGTCCAGGTTAAAAGCCAGTGATTTGAATGGCTGTCCCCAGTCACCAAGGGAGCTAAAATCCCCTGAATTGTCAATGACCCATGACTCCTCTATGGAGCTGAGCGAGCCAGCCACCGAACCGTCACCCTCGTAGGCGTACGTCGCCAGTGAATCATAGGGTGGGGCGGCGTAACCCTGCTGACTCTCCTCCAGCCGCTGTGCGATGAACTCCCTGATTATTTCAGCATTGCCCTCCGTCGCTCTGCCACGGGAAGAGAGCGTGGCCTCGTTGTTCACGGCAGCGATGACGCTGGCCGTTTGACGATGGATGTCAGGTGACCTGACGTCGTCGCAGCGGCTGATGAGATGCAGCAGAACCCCGTCTCCATAGCCATTTTTCTCATTCTTGGAGGTTCTGCTGCGAGTGCTGGTGTGCTGTGAGTGTGTGTTGCGCAGAGTGCCCATGTTGAAAGCACGAGTGTCCGCCTCGCCGCCACCCTCGTCGTCATAGTGAATGACATTATCACGGATGTCCTCTTTTGATGTCATCAGAGTCTCTTTCTCTTTGCGGCGCCTCTGGCCCATGTATAATCCCACCAGGCCTGCAAAACACAAAGCAAATGCATGATGGGTTAGGGGAAAAATATCTATATATGCCTTGTACATTTGGCCCAGTTTCGTTGTTTCTTTATTTTGCAGTGTATTTTCTGTATCTGTAATCTTGGAGACAAGGGATATACAGAGTAAACTACAATAATAATCTCCTTCACAGAAATGTATCCACACTTTCTGAGGAAAAAACATCACGTACACCACTGCATCAGTATTTTTTTGTCCTTTTTTCCACAAATCATAGAGCTTCCTTTGATTTTTTTTCTACTTTTGATGCAAATCATTGGTCAGTCCTGTATTGTCTGCTACATCCATAATGCTGGCGTTCAGTTATCTGGGGTCTCATTTATAACCGTTGCATACTCTGAAACTCTGACCCATGCGTACGCACATTACAGAGGCGGGAAACTGCTGACACAGATGGTGAGGTGGTGAATTGGAGCCAGATTATAGAAATTAAAATGAACTTTTTTTTCACGTTTAACTTCACTTCATATCACACGTTACTTCCACTTTATCATACACATTTAAACCAGCAGTGTTATTTGTACTAATGAGCCATAGCTAGGATATTCCATTAATCCTATTAACTGTCCCCAAATCCGTTCTAAACTGGGAAAAAAGGCGTTCCAGTCGGCTGCTCCCTCTTCTTGGAATCAGCTACAAAACGAATTGAAACTTCGAGAGCTGGTCTGACTGAATGTCTTTAAAGTGCTTCTAAATGACTTGGAAACAAGCACATCTGGCTGCGGATGTTTTGAATGTTGATGAATGTTTTTTGATACCTTATGATTCTGTAGTTTGCTCTTTGTCTTTGTTTTCAATTGTTTGTTTTATGTCTTTGACCATGTAGCTGTGCTGCTGCCTATCTTGGCCAGGATACCTTTGGAAAAGAGATTTGGCCAAAAATTGCCAAATGTATGATATACTATGTTGGTTTTAGTCCTATGAACAGTGTCTTGGTGTTTCATTGTATCATTATGTTGTAGTTATGTGATTACAGAAAGATGAGCTTACCAATCAGCAGAGCTACACATAGCAGAATAGCCATCAGAGCTCCAGTGCTGAGGCCCACGGGCAGGAAGATGGCCTCAGCTGAGCAGGCCAGTAGGGAACCTCCCGCTTCGCAAGAACACACTCGGATTATGAGGGTGGCTGTGCTGCTCTGGGCAGGATAACCGCTGTCTTCAACCACAACTGGAAGAACGTAGACATCCTGCAGGTGTTGCTGGAAGCCCGTGCGTCGAGTCACAATGCCAGCGGTGTTGTCTAGAAACCAACAGAGGGTGATGTTACATCACTAACAAGCTCCCACATAGTCATTATTTTCATTGTCACACACTGAGAAAAATCTGATCAATGCTTAAAAGGACTGTTTGTAAGAATCAGAAATGTCTTGTTAACAGCAGCACTTGTGGCCATTAAGTCAACGAAAGTCAATTCAATTCAATTTATTTTTGTATAGCGTCAAATCACAATAGAAGTTATCTCAAGACGCTTTATATATAGAGCAGGTCTTAGGCCGTACATCATAGTTTAGAGACCCAACAAGATCCACCAAGCGCACTGTGGCCAGGAAAAACTCCCCGATTAGTGGGAAGAAACCTGGAGCAGAACCGGGCTCAGGGTGGGCAGCCATCTGTCGCGACCGGCTGGAGGGATAGATAGAGATAGAGAGAGAGAGAGAGGGAAGCAGCCACAATAATAGCCCAGCAGCTGTAATAACTAATACGTTGTCCTATAAGTAGGACTAACAACACAAAACCAATAGTAGTGGATGTAAAAGAGCGATAATACAACTATCAGAATTAATATCATTGGGTCGTCCTCAGACGGGCTCAAGCCAGCGTCCTGTTGCTCGCGCTCGCGCTTGTGCTCGCTCTACATAGACATGAAGGAGCATCGCTCAAAACAGTGAGGCGACACACGTCAGCTAATATCACAATATCACTCTATATTTCAGCTGCTTGGCAGTAATGTTAGCTGACCAGACAAAGGTCTCTCCATGAATCAATGCTGATCCTAGTGTTGGCTTTTCCTGCTTCAGCCTCCTGACCGCGGTCGGAGGGAACAGGGGAGAAACCGGAGTTTTGGTCGGAGACGATAACGTTTCTCTCTGCGGAGCCCCGTCACTTCACAAGACACGGGAAATCTCTGTTGGTCTGGAGGAGCTGCAGCAGTTATTTCTGCACAAACGTCCACTGAACATTCACTAGATATTCTCAGAGCTAAACTAACTCTTCTGGAGTGTGTGCGCATGCACGTGAGAGGTGGAGCGAGAGAGCGAGAACAAGCACGGTGTGTGAGTGAGGGCAGGCAGAGGAGCAGAGTACAGCAGAGACTCCGGCCCTGGAGACCAAAGCTACGGTCTTCCCCGCGTCCTCCGACTGCGGCCAACACTGTCTACTTCTTCTTCTTCTTCTTTGGGGTTTTATAGCAGCTGGCATCCTTTGTGTTGCATTTCTGCTACCTTCTGGATTTATCCGTCCACTACCCCTACTCTACTACAGTCTCTTAATTAATCCAGTGTTTATCAGAAATCTAAAAATCACCTTTCTCCCCTCCACCGCGTCCCCGCTTCCAAGCAAATCCTCCACCCTATATTACACTGGTGCCAACCTCTGTAAACCTGCTAACATACTCCGTCTACTAGGCACCAAAAAGCCCAACAGAGTGAGGCTAAGGACATATCCCGACAGATTGATGAACTGAAATCAGGACAAACTGTGAAGGGACATGATGAGCAGATGGATTACTGAGAGAATCAGTGTAGGATAAATAATCTCGTGATCAGTGATCAGTGGACTTGAACCTGATAAAGCTGATGAAACCTGGGCTGAAACAGAGTCCAAAGTACAAGAACTGTTCACCACAAAACTTCAGCTGGATGCCTCTGTGGAAATTGAGAGAGCTCAGAAGAATGGGAAATTCAGAGGTGAAAGTGAAAAGCCAAGATCAGTGGTGATCAAGCTGTTGCCTTTCAAGGACACACAGCTAAGCATGGCCAGTGCAAGATCCAACCTGAAGAACACCTCAATTTACATCAGTGAGGACTTCTCTGAAAAAGTGAGGAAGAGAAGCGCTGAGCTATTACCCACAACGAAGGAGGCTAGAGCAAGAGGAGAGTATGTCGTCATCAGCTACGACCGCCTAATTGTGAGGCCAAGGAGCATTGCCTGAGCAGAGAGAAGCCCCCCAGATCATATATTAATATGATATAAATGGCATTGTATTGTATGTAAAGGGAAGTTTGGGGTCCCCTGCTGGAGCTGTTGCCCTCGCGACCCGACCCCTGATAAGAGGTTGAAGATGAAGATGAGTGAAATTTCTGGTTTAATTAATAGTGAAAATATAAATCGAGTGTAGCGTTAGTTCAGACAGGCCATGATGTCAAGCTCTGCTCATATGACAGCTATCAGCTGATAGCAGCCGATCTTAAGCCAGCCAGCTGATGCATCAGCTGTTGGATCAGCTGATTCCCCTCTATGCATTCATTGGCAAATTTCATACAGGGCGCCTTAATTAAGCTGCTTCAGCCTGCCTACCTTTGCGTCTTCCTCTACAAGCCGCTCGCACACATGAGAGCAACCAGATTTTCCACGTACAAGCTTCAACTTAACCAGTTGCTCGTCATGTCGATTTCCGTCCATGATGAGGTCCCGTGGCTGGACGACTGGGCTATGGAGTCACAACAACAGCAAACCGAGGCAGAGGAAGCCATCAGCAAAAAGAGCCCGGTCCCCATCCACCGGAGCTTGCGTCTGATAAGTAGACATTCAAGTTCTGCTCCCAGCATTTCTGAATGGCCAGTGTCCAGGCTCCTAGAAGTCCTGTTCGAAAACCACATCACAGCTACAGTCGGTTCTTCTCTTGAAGAGCTTTTTGAAATGTTTTTAGAAAGCGGCCATGGCGAAACTCCACCAGCAGATCTTTCCAAATCCTGCGCTCCCAGGAAAGCCGCTGAGAAAGGGGATACACAGTTCCTGAAACTCCACTGCAGTCCCAGCTATGGTCGCTGAGCCGCCTTCCAAAAGAGCACAAGCTCCAGCGGTCCGAGCCCCAGTCCGAGCTCCAGCGGTCCGAGCCCCGATCCGAGCTCCGATCCGAGCTCCAGCTGTCCAAGCCCCAGCTGTCCAAGCTACAGCCCCGGCAGCCGGCTCCGTGGACCAGGAGGACAACCCTGTCATGACAGCTCTATTCAACATCCAGTCATCACTCGGCAATATGATCTCCAGAATCCAAGCCCTGGAGTCCGTGTTGGCATCTCCAGCAAGCCGGGCTCTTCCAAACACGGACGGGCCATCCACCTCTGCGGCTGCGGCACCACCAACGTGGTCTGCATTCGCGCCTCAGATCGATGATGTCATTCCATCGAGCTTCGATGGCATCACAGTCCCGCGGAGATCTCTGGGAAGTGCAGTCCAAATCTCCACCGGGGTCCCATTCTTTCCTCCTGCTGCTGCAATCTCTCACAATCTGAGAAGCCAAATCCTTGCAGCCGTCCTCCATAAAGGGTGCTTTGGTGCTTACACAGGCCTGTTGTTAGAAACTGTTTTCCTCACAGCATTTTTCAGGTTTCTTAGAGATGGCAAGTTCACTACACGTACTAAATCTTTCGATCCTTCGCATGATCTCACTATAGCTGACGTAACCATTAACACTCACTAATTCACCATATTTTAAAAACACTCAAGACTGACAGAGATAGGAAGGAACATCTGTTTTAATCTCTGAGTCTAATTCCGCTTTTTGTCCCGTCTTCCATGATCCACAATCTGAGATGCCGACTTCAAGCCAGCCAACTCTTTGTCACAGTGGAGGGGAAGCCCATGTCCCGAGCTTGCTTTGCCTCACACATTCGCCTCCTCTGCCAATCATGCGGACTGCCACCAGAACGCTGCACTGCGCATTCTCTCCGCATAGGAGCAGCGACAACGGCAGCATTAACAGGTCATGTCTCCACACTCAAGGCTTTGGGCCGATGGTCATCAACCGCTTATGAATGTTATCTCTGGACGGAGGCTCAAGCCATCCTCGATGCTCAAAAAAATATGAGTGCTCTGTAACTTGATGGCTATATATACTAAATGTTAGGGCATATCTGCTGGACTCTCTCATTTAACTTTCTAGCCATATACCTCAGCCTGCAACCTGTGAAGAATCAAAAGACTTCACTGTATTACGTTTTAGTCTAATTAGCTTTCCATTCTGCTGGCCCCTCCTGTGGCTCTTCCATGGAGGCGCATGGAAGGCCAGAGAGGTTTTCCTGGTGTAGTCATTTTTGGGGTCTTGCTGCTGCGCTCCCTGCCTTTAGCTTTCCATGTATGCACATGGAAGGGCAAGGAGGTGTGCTCTCCTTGCCTTATGCTTTCCACGTATGCGCGTGGAACCACGTATGCACATGGAAGGGCGCAGCCTGTGTAGATGCAGATGTCATCACTGCATGTCGTTTGAATCTGTACGGGTTTCCATTGGGTGCTCAGCTGGCTCCTCCTGTGGCTCTTCCATGTAAGCACATGGAAGGCCAGAGAGGATTGCCAGGTATGGTTTTTTGGGGGGTCTATGCTGCTGCTCTCCCTGCCTTTGGCTTTCCATGTATGCACATGGAAGGGCAAGGAGGTGTGCTCTCCTTGCCTTATGCTACCACGTAGGCACATGGATCCACGTAAGTATGTGCGTGGATGGGCAGGGAGGTCCCAGAGCAGAGCCATACCGCCAAATATACTGTATATATTACTGCATGGAAATAAGTTTCTTTGACTAAAGTGGTCCTGACTGAAATGTACTTGCTGTCTCTGAGACACATTTAGACCATTCAATAACAGACATGGGGGGAGCCATACCAGGTTATAATATTTTTAGAAATTATAGGAATATTTTTGGGGGGAGGCGTCGATCAATATATTATCAAAGCCATAATCTCACCAAGGTTAGACTGGACCTGATGGTGCCTAGTAATGAGTCTCTTTGGTTGGAAGTTCATCTTGCTCACTGTAAAACATTTATTGTTGGCTGTGTCTATTGGCCCCAAGTGCAACCGTGCAATATGTTGATGAATTATGTTCTGTGTTGATAAAGGCAACAGATATTGGTAAAGAAATGTTGACGACCTTAATATTGATTGGCTGTCCGATTCATGCCCATTGAGAAAAAAGTTGAACAACGCTGCACTCATCTGTAATTTAACTCAGAATGTGAACAAGCCGACTAGAGTTTATTGCAATTATGCTGAGCAAACATCTGCAACTTGTATTGACCACATATTTACTAATAACATCGAATTATGTTCCATTGCAGTATCTGTTCCTGTGGGGTTTAGTGACCATAACATCGTTGCTACAGTAAGAAAAACCATAACTCCCAATACTGGGCCTAAAGTACTGTATGAGAGGTCCTATAAAAGATGTTGTGAAAAGATTTTGTAAGAGATATAGAGAATGTTGAATGGAACCAAGTGTTGTCAGTAAATGATGTGGAAAAAGCCCTCAAGGTATTTACTGTACTATTTCTCTCTGTGGCTGATCAACATGTCCCATTGAGAAAATATACAGTAAGATCTAAAGAGGCATCATCGATTGATGATTAACCTAGAGAGTGTATGCGTAAAAGAGATGAGCTAAAGAAGGTTGCAATAGAGTCTAAAGGAACTGAAAAGTGGCACATGCACGCTGCAATGAGAAATAAAGTCACAAAGTTAAAAAGAAAGAAGAGAAAAGCATATTATCAAAACAAAATCCATGAGAGGAAGAATGATGGTGATAAACTTTGGAAAACTTTAAATGAAATGATGAGTAGAGCCAAGAATAATGCACTTTCATTCATTGATGTTAATGGCACGTTCTTAATAAAAGCAAAGGACATTGCAAACCATTTCAGTGATAACTTTGCCGACAAAGTTGATAAGTTAAGAAAGGAAACAGGCTCCCCTAGTGGATGTGGTATGTCTCTTCAAATCATAACCAATTCTATCAAGAGAAACAAGCTCTCCACAAGCACTGCTTATCTACCCTCAACAAGCATTGCTACTGTATGAATGATATGCTGTACATATGTATTTTCAGGTTGCTGTTGGATGTACCTATTGGTGACATTAATCCTCTGCATTTAACCCATCCAAACACCCGACACACAAACACCTGAGCGCCCAGTGACAGGGGCTTGCTACTAAACTTGACTCTGAAAGCCCTCCTGTTGCCAGCTTTCATTTTGCCAGATTTTTGTGCCATCTGGCCAGGGATTTGAACCAGCAACATTTGGTCCTCTTCTCTAAGCTCGTCAGGATGCAAGGTGGCGCTGACCGAGGGATGCTTCAAGTGGCGTCATGACCAAGTCCAGGCCAAACTGGGCGTAGGGTAGCAGCAAACCGCACCCCAGAAACAGCAATGTTTACACTTACACGCACAACATTCGTCAAGCCAGGCAGCACGCTCAAAGTACCTGCACACGAGAGAAACACCATACTTGAGAGTGGCAGATGTCAGTAGACGTCAGAAAGCAGCTGGTCTTCCCGAGAGAGATCTCTACAACCACTCTCCGGCCAGACATCGTCTCATGGTCTGCAGTGGAGAGAAGGGTCCTCATCATTGAGCTTACCATCCCCTGGGAACAGAGCATGACAGCAGCCCACGAAAGGAAACATCTAAAGTACTCAGAGCTGGCGGCGGAATGCCAAGAGTCTGGCTGGAAAGCAAAGGTTTATCCCTTTGGAAATGCCAAAGCAGGAAACAACACCTCACCTGTACAATGATCTGGGCTACCTACCACCCAAGTTGCCCACTAATTATTTCTACCAGCCCATCCAAATATAGCAGGCTAAAACTGGTCCTGATCATAATACAATCCAACTGTTTGTGACCATCTTCTTCTTCCCTTTTAATCCCTCTCTCACTTACTTCCAAAATCTCGAACAGTGAAGTTTCTGTTGCGAAGCTCTTTGGGGGACTTAAAGAAGAACCTCTGGCCAACAGGAGGAAGGTCCTTGTCCACAGCGCTAAACATCTGGATCACCTGGTTAGGGAACAAACAAAGAGAAAATGTGCTTGGCACATCGGAGAAAAGTCAGGAGAAAAGTTGATGGTTTGTGAATTAAAAATTGCTAGTTGAAGTCTCTTGGCTGGTAGGGGAAACATCAGGGAGGAAAATTAAACAGTAACTTCCTCCCCTCCCTTTAGTCTGGAGGTGCATATTACATTTTAATATACAATTCAATTATATGCAAAACCCACTTTTTACACAGTTTTTTTTTTTATCTGAATAAGGACATTCAAATAATTTTATAGGAGAATGTACGACTATAACATGAGGTAACTCGGATCTCAGAATCATATATCTCATTTATGTGTTAAGTATGTTCCAAACCATTTTGTATGTGTTTCTCATTTTCTCCATACACAATCAAGAAATCTTTTTAAGCAGATACAGTTCAGTTTACCTGTCCCACTCTGGTGTTTTCACAGACGAAGGTATCTGAAGGAACCACCAGCTCAGGAGGGAATTCGTTCACATCCAGGACGTTGACTGTCACCGACACTTTAGTAGACAGCAGTGGGTCATCTGTAAGGGTCAACATGAAGTCATATATAACTATACACTCAGTGACACAGCTTGATGTGTTAATCCAACATACAGATCTTACCTAACCCAGGTGAGCCGCCCCTTGGAATGTGAAACAAACGGTTTTATATTACATCTGAATCAGTGGCATATAGGGAATGTCAAGCTTGACAGTGGAGTGGGTTTTAAGAAAGGTCTTGTGAGGACTTTAGACATAAATGGTAACTGGTAAATGGAATTTCACTTTTATAGGACATTTATAGTCCTCTGACCACTCGAAGCGCTTCACACTACATGTCAACGTTCACCCATTCACACACACATTTGACAGAGGCTGCCGTGCAATGTGCCAACCTGCCCATCAGGGTCTGATCTAAATACTCATTCACACACCGATGGCTCAGCCTTCAGGAGCAGTTTGGGGTTCAGTATCTTACTCAAGGACACTTCGACATGTGACCCGGGAGAGCTGGGGATTGAATCGGCGACCTTCCGATCGGTGGACGACCCGCTCTACCTCTGAGCCAAGGCCATACAAGCACTTAGTTTCAGACTTTACTGGTGATGTGAACATTAGTGATTCATTAATGTTTCGTGTTGACAAAATAAACATTTAAATGGCATTGTGTTTTATTTGTGAGATTTCTGATAAAATTATATTAAATGCATAACATTTATCAAAAGAAAATTAGCAACATTTACATAATTATAGTGAGTAATATAACTTCATACAACTAAGTAATTGTCAAACAGAACAAAGTATAATAAAATATACTTATTTACTTCATAACGGTAAATATTGCAGATATATAAGATTTACTTTTTTGACGGTGATGGAGACGTTCCTGTCTATGAAAAAACTAAATAGACTTTACGTTAAAATAAATATAACTTATATATACTTAACCATAACTAAGTAAGATTAACTTAATATCCTCAGAAATGTTACGTTTAGTGGTAATTACATTTTACTTGATACTGATAAGTGAGTTGTATTTGATGTCACAGCAGTAAAATTTACTTAAAAAGTGCTATTGCAAATTGTTACAAGAATACGAACGCACATGTATGCACATGTGGCTGACACAATACGTATTCCTGCCAATGGTTTCAAATAGGGATGCACCGATACCGATACCAGTATCGGGTATCGGGTCCGATACTGTGCTCATGTACTCGTACTCGTAAAACGGCTCCGATACAACGGCACCGATACCACTGTACAGCAGTGCGATGTTAACCCTCGTCACCATCTTTCGGATCCTCACGCTCCACCTCCCTGACGGTGCGGGCGAGACGGGCCAGTGGTGCGCCCTACCCCGCTGGGCCAGGATTCTACCTCAGCCAGCGCACGATGGCCCTCACTTTCATCGCGCCACAGGGTTTTGTTTGCACCCTCTGACTCGCGCATGCGTTAGACTCCTTGTTCCGTGTTTCAAGACGGGTCGGGTGGGTGGCCGACGTCGCCGCAGACCTCTGGTGCCTTTAACATGGGCCACGGCGCGACACGGTTGGGAGCCATTTTCGAGCCATTTTGCAACACCCAAGCACAAAACCCCTAAAATATCAAAATGTTTGCCAGTTCGAATACATATGCCAACTTTAGTGAGTTTTTGAGCCCCTTATGGCCCTCAAAATTGTGATTTATTTGAGAGATAAATAATAACAATTCTTTCAGTTTCAATAGGTCCTCGTGGGACTGACATGGTTGGTGCTCGGGCCCTATTAGTCCAATTCAAAGATCTCATATTGCTCATTATCAGGTTCATACTTGTATTTTTTGTTTCTACTGGAACATATTTACATGCTGTAATGTAAACAACAACAACTTTATTTTCCTCATACTGTCTGACAGCAATGCAATGCCGTTGAAATGCGCTTTAA
Organism: Sebastiscus albofasciatus; assembly: GCA_916701655.1. NCBI lineage: Eukaryota > Metazoa > Chordata > Actinopteri > Perciformes > Sebastidae > Sebastiscus > Sebastiscus albofasciatus. The sequence goes on from CAKAOI010049700.1 coordinate 25,068, forward strand.
GTAACAGTTTAGGTCCATTTTTACCTCCTGCCAGCTGATGTCATTCACATACTCTGCAACCGGAGATGGGTTGTGTGTATTTTTCCATGGATTGAGCGTTTCAATACTTTCACAGTATTTATATAGGACTTAAACCTGCTTTATAATAAAAAAAGACATGACAATTTCACTTTTTACAATATGGGACCTTTAAAATAAATTCTGGACAGATTGTGCACTGGTATACGATTTTGCATGCAGGAAAGGCAGAAATCGCAATGAATACTACTATGTAGAGAGGTAACTAGAGAATGTCAATACATTGAATGGCTTATGCAAAAAAGTTCATAATGTGATGTCACAGAACACATTGTCTTCCGTTTGGATGATCAGCTCTGGGCTGTGTTATGTATGCTTTGTTTCAGATGCAGTGTGGAATACTTACTGACTTTGGTTGCCACTACAGTGATATTATGCTGAACAGCTGTCTCTCTGTCCAAGAATTCATTAGTGGAAATGGTTCCTTCAACAGTGTCAATGTCCAAACAGCTGTCAGACTCTGTCTGCCATTCCAAGGAATACCTGAAGAGATGAGAGCAGTCCACATGAGAGGGAAACAAGTTACAGTGATGGGCTGGATGCTCGGTCATCAGAGGGCCCAGCTTTGGGAACTGCTCTCACTCCCACAGTGGGGCACTGTAAAGACAACTTTTGCCACAGGAGAACCCAATAAAATCAGCAAAGTGCAGGTTTTGCAGTTCAGTTTTGGACTCCCATAACTATGACTGTAGAGCTGTATTTATTTTTAAACAAATATATATGTAACATTGTTAAAGCTTCAATGCAGACTTGGTGTACATAATGTTTCTGCCATGCCTTCAAAAATACCATATGGATGTATGGATCATGGATCATATGGATGTTTTCTGAAATGACACCACTATGGTTAAGGTCTGGTTAGGTTTAGGCAAGTAAAACTCACAGCTCTAGGAATAGGAAATCAGCTATAGGAAATCAATGTTTAAATCATACATCTTACTGAAGTTTCCTTGTGTACTTTGACAGTGTGGTTCAGGGTGCTTTTACCTGACAGCACTGCTGCTGGCATCCAGATCTTGAGCCGTCACAGAGCCAATGATGGCTCCTGGAGGAGTGTCCTCGTACACGTCCATAGAGTAGGAGGGCTTGGTGAATACAGGAGGCTCATCCATGTCCATGACATTCACCCTTACTGTCGCTGAGTCCTTGAAGGGCCCCAGGTGGAGGAAACGGGGATCCGGCTGTGCGTTGGACGCCTCAACCTTGAAGGTGTATGTCTTCTTGGTCTCATAGTCAAGAGTCTGCAGAAACACATGAATAAAGGAATGGAGAGACATGGAGGGATGAAAGAGAAAAAAAATAATGATATCTCCAATTGGTATTTTAGTATGTGAGAACTCTTAACAGCGGATCTATACAGAAGCCGTTTCAGCTACGCTTTTCAGTCATCTCTCTCACGTGCCTGATGGAACAGATATGCTTCTACAGATCCAGCTGTCTACACAATGGCTTGTGTTTTACCCACGCTATTTGCATATTTTTACGCTTCAAGTTTATTTTCTTCCATTGGGCCCTGAGAGCTGATAAAAACACGGATGACCTACAGTAACTACTGTGACTGAAAGCATCCTGTGTAGATGCTAATGGAGGACTGAAGCTGCTGCTGCCGTCCTGCTGATGTGCTGCGCACACCACATCTCCTGTGTAGACATGGTGTAAACTACATGATGTTGGAAAATCTATTTTAACCTTATTTTGTTACATAATTTTGCATTAGATCTCAGGCAAATGTTCATCTGCATATTCAGTATAATGTGGGTTTCTATGACTTCACCATTTGACAAAGAATAGAAGAAGTCATTTTCTTGAATAGAGCAATATTATACATATGGAATCATTTTACACATTCCATCTTATTATCAATGTATTTCTGTTATTTCTTATTTTGTTAATATCTGGCAGCTCAGAAGGGTTATTTAAACCTGTTCACTTCACTTCACAAACAAATTTTTATGGAAACAAGAAAATATAAGGCAAGCAAAATAAACTTGATTATATAAAAATAGAAAAAGTATAAAACATTCGGACATAATTGAGACTTATTGTCTAACTAGAAGTGCACTCAGAGAGCGCAGACCTCCGCCAAGGCAGGTTTCATGTACGTCGCTGCCCCCCTGTGGTGACCTGTGGTGTTAATGCACAGGCTGAGTAGAGTTTTTAAAAAAAATTGCTGAAGCCGGATCATAATCCGGATCGCCTAATGTATTGTTCATTGTTCCACACCCAACCCCTCCAAAAAAGTTTCATTCAAATCCATCACAGACATTTGGAGTTATCGTCCAAACGGACAAACCAACAAACCTACCAACAAACAAACAAACCAACAAACAAACAAACCGACCAACAAACCAACCAACCAACAAATAAACCAACAAACAAACAAACAAACCAACAAACCAACAATCCAACAATCCAACCAACAAACCAACAATCCAACCAACCAATAAACAAACCAACAAACCTACCAACAAACAAACAAATAAACAAACCAACAAACAAACAAACCGACCAACCAACAAACAAATCAACAAACAAACAAACCAGCCAACAAACCAACAATCCAACAATCCAACCAACAAACCAACAATCCAACCAACCAACAAACCAACCAACCAACAAACCAACAAACCAACAAACCAATTTACCAACAAACCTACCAACAAACAAACAAACCAACGCCGGTGAAAACATTACCTCCTTGCTAGACCTTTGGCCTTGGCAGAGGTAATAATTAAAAGATTATTTGTAATTTCAATCTACTAATTATGAGATCTTTGTAACTGCAAGATCTTTATCTCACAATTACGAGTGGTTTTCTATTAATTATGACAAAAAGTGAATGGATATCAATCATTACCATTTGAGAACACTACCTGATTTCATTCACTTGTCCTTTGTGTCATTAGGTCACTGAGCACTGTATTACACAATGACATTGATCTTAATAGGGATGCACCGCCTGGGCCGATACCATACTGATGTTTAACATAACAATTTGCCGATACCTATGTTTTTGTTTATTTTATTTTTGCTGTTATGACTCTGTTGTGCCGGGGAAACAAAGACCTCTTCATTATAAAAAAGGATGACTGAGCAGTTTTAAAGCATTTCATTACATTGTCTTTGAATGAGCACAAATTCAATTAAACAAATTCATGAATCAATAAAACAAACCATATATATATATATATATATAATAAAAATACATGCATCAGGTATTTCCTCAGAGGTCTGTGTCTGTATGCTGTGGCTAATTTGTCTTTTGCCATTCCTGTCGCCTTAAATACTGAGACACACAAATACAACAGCACTAACAGCCCGGATACACCAGGAATGTCAGGAGCGTTTGGCGGCTGCGTGGCGTGGTGGCTGCATGATACACACGTCGGGCGTTCACACCAGCTATATTTCAGCTGCGTTTCAGCTGCTGCAGCTGCTGCTGTCAGCCCTTTCTTTCTACATAGAGATTGCCTTTTATTGGCCATTTCATTTCATTATAAATATAATTTATATTTATTTTAGACCGAGAAAGATTAAGAAACATGTGGTAATTTGTAAATAATAGTAATAATCCACAATTACAACTCCGTACTATATTCATTCATGGAGCTCTCCAAGTCACTGCATGTTCTAGAACACTGTCCGGCACATATTTCATAATAAAAGCTTTGTGTTAACAAATGAAGGAATTCTGTCCACAGAAAAAACACTTGAGGGCTTTTATTTTGAAATGAAAGCAGGAAGTGTTGATTTAAAAATAAGTCTTTACTTTTTTCATCTCCATAACATATTCTACAGATAGAGACATGTAAACTGTACTAATGTAGCAGATATGATGTTAATATACAGTCAATAGATCACTTTCACTGTCTGTGAGATGCGCGCGGCACACGTCAAAAATAGGCGAGACCTCTATTCTCTAGAAGAGAGGCAGCTGAGATGTGCGTCTCATGCGGGCAGTGTGGCTGCTCTAGCCTGTTAACACAGAAGCCGAAATAAAAAACAACAGGTAACGCAGCCGCCACGCGCTCCTGATGTTCCTGGTGTGTCCGGACTGTAAGACTTCCACCCAGAACAGGTAGAAACACACATCGGGCATCTTGTATGGAATCCACATGGCATATTGCAATGTATACAAGTAGTAATAGTATACCCTCCAGTGTGCACGTTTTTAGAGGATCTGTAATACGTCCTCCAGTCCACATGTCAAAGTGTCCTTGAGCAAGACACTGAACCCCAAACTGCTCCTGAAGGCTGAGCCATCGGTGTGTGAATGAATATTTAGATTAGATCCTGATGGGCAGGTTGGCTCCTTGCATGGCAGCCTCTGCCATCAGTGTGTGAATGTGTGTGTGAATGGGTGACATGTAGTGTAAAGCGCTTTGAGTGGTCGGAGGACTAGAGTCCATTTACCATTAATCAGCTTGACATTGTACTTCCACAAAATTTAAAAAATGTATCACATCAGACACATAGCTAATACATTTCGTTCAGATATTATATTATATTGATTCAATATATGCATATTCTTGTCTATTACTGCACTATTTTCTACAGGTACTATCAGGTCTGCCTATTTTATAAATAACATTTTATTGAAAAATATGCATAAAGTATACATTTATTGACAGTATAGATTTCTTTCCCACTTTTCACAATAACCCCAACCTACCTTTTTACCCTTGCTCATCCCTGAACCTAGTCAGACCTCTCACGGTATCCTGCATTCAAACACTATCTTTAAACACTTATACTCAGTTTCCCGCTCTGGGGATGTCAGCACGGAGAGACGGAGATTTATAGCTTCTCATTTCAAAAATAAGAGACATAGCTGTAAAAGTAACGTGCTCAGAAAGTAGCTGTCGGGTCTGTTCTGATTTAGAGGACAGTCTGAAATAAAAGCCTCCACAGCCCTCTGATGTTAAACTGCTTGATGGGATGTGACATGTGCGCTGCGTGTTCCAGTGTTTTTTTTCTATGTGTATGTGTGTGTGTGTGTGTGTGTGAATGTGAGTGTGGAGGTGGTCAAAGCTCAGATGACTCCTTTTGGAAGAGCTGTATATTCTGAGAACTGATTTCCTGTTCTCAAGAGTTAAAATCAGTGAAACTAGATGTTGTGGTCCTCCAGGAGCAAGACATTATGTTCAAGTTTATGCTTGAAAAAAAAAAGAAATCCCAATTAAATTAATAAAAATATTATCACATTAGTATGAATTAAAATGAATTATTTTCTCTGTCTCCACCCTTTTCTCTTTTGTTCCTTCTGCTTCCCTCTACACCTTCATTTATTCTTTCCCCATTCTTCCAATATACCACCGATCTCATATCACCAGGGGAATCCAGTGGCTGTGCATGAGAGTGTATTTTGCATGCACCAGTGTACAAGGCATTATCTAGTCGAACAGCTTGCTTTAATGGAAGGTTAAGAGGAAGAATGATTGGGATCCAAGCTAAATCAGTACATTCCTCCCACTCTTAGATCACTAGCAAGATGCTAGTGTTTGCAAAATTTGCCTTGGCTTCAAACTTCATCATCAAAGATCAAAGATCATGGAATAATATAGTTAGTTAACATGTATCTGATCTGTAGGAATTAAAATGATAATTTTTTTTTACAGAAACTTGCTATTTTGCAGTCAGAATTACCCTTTAAAGGAACATGTGTAGGGTACCGACATGTCGTGGTGAGGTTGCAGATTACAACCGATTGAAACCTCCTCTGTGTGCCAGAGGAGCGTGTAGCACAACTATTGTGGTGGTCGCAAAAACGTGAATGGCCCTTTCCAGAGCCAGCAGTTGTAAGTAGGTAGCGTAGGTCATTTGGAGAATAGCAGAGTCAGTGTGTAGAGCGTGTGTACATGGGAAGTGAGTGGTGAAGCGAGAGAGAGAGAGAGTCGGGATATGAGCAGCGGAGCAGAAGACACAGTTAGTTCAGCTCTGAGAATATCAGTGAATGTTCAGTGGAAATAAATGCTGCAGCTCCTCCAGACCAACAAAGGTTTCCTGAGTTTTTCTTGTATTGTGTCCCGGCGGCTGAGTGAAGTGACAGGGGTTAACTCCAGTAACGTTAACGACTCCGGTCCAAGCCGTTCTGGGCTACTGTAGAAACATGGCAGCCGGCTCCGTGAAAAAAGGACTCACTCCCTATGTAGTTATAAACTGCCGCTGTGTCTCTCACACGTTCTGGTACTTATATTGTCTTAGCTGCAATTTTCAGCTCCAGTTCTTTTTGCTAAAATTGACAGTGGTTTTCTGAAGTTTGATTTAAATGCTCATTCTTGAACCTCAATTAGTTCACGCCAGCCATATCAAGCAAGTGCAGTACAGTATAGAGTATGTCTTTGTTTCAAAAGCAGCTAATGTGCAGCTGATGATGAGTGAATACCTTTTTCAAGACTACAACTCCCTCTTGACTTTGGCCATCAGAGATGATGTCAAACATTTTGCCCTCATCTCCTGGAACAATGGCATAATTCACATCTGCATTGCTGCCAGCATCCAGATCATGGGCTCGAATCCGACCCACTGCAGAGCCAACGGACGCTGACTCTGGCACCCGCAGATGGAAAATACCTGAGAGAATGACAGAGGAGAGGTAAGCAATTAAGTGCAATTTAAGACAGAAAATGTAGACTGACCATGACCATGACCATGACCATAGGTGAGAGTAGGAGCGAAGATTGACCGGTAGATCGAGAGCTTTGTCTTCCGGCTCAGCTCTCGTTTCATCACAACGGTGCGGTAAAGCGTTCCATTGTCCCCTCATTCGCGAACAAGACCCCGAGGTACTTGAACTCCTTCACTTGGGGAAAGGACTCATTCCCTACCCGGAGTAGGCAATCCACCAGTTTCACACTCGGCTGCGAACAGATCCAATGAGTGCTGGAGGTCACAGACCAATGATACCAACAGGACCACATCATCTGCAAAAAGCAGCGATGAGATGCTCAGCACACGGAACTGCAAACCCTCCTCCCCCTGACTACACCTCGATATCCTGTCCATGAATATCACGAACAGGATTGGTGACAAAGCGCAGCCCTGGCGGAGGCCAACCCCCACCGGAAACGAGTCCGACTTACTGCCAAAAACCAGAACACAGCTCTCGCTTTGGGCGTACAGAGATTGGATGGCCCTAAGAAGTGCCCCCCTCAACCCATACTGCCGCAGCACCCCCCACAGTATCTTCCGGGGGAACCGGTCATACGCCTTCAGGAGGGTGACTGGCGTCTCCCTTAGAGATAGGGTGAGAAGCTCAGTTATCCGTGAGGGACTCGGTGTAGAGCTGCTACTCCTTTGCGTTGTAAGGAGCTGGCTGAGGTGGTTCGGGCATCTAGTAAGGATGCCCCCTGGGCGCCTCCCTAGGGAGGTGTTCCAGGCACAACCAGCTGGGAGGAGGCCACGGGGAAGACCCAGGACTAGGTGGAGAGATTATATCTCCACACTGGCCTGGGAACGCCTCGGGATCCCCCAGTCAGAGCTGGTTAATGTGGCCTTGGAAAGGGAAGATTGGGGTCCCCTGCTGGAGCTGTTGCCCCCGCAACCCAACCCTGGATAAGCGGTTGAAGATGAGTGAGTGCATGGAGACTGATTTTATTAATTTGTCTTAAAATCAAACCAATCAATGACTCATTCATCCATCCAAACAATCAACCAATCACACATCATTGAGTCTTTCTTACTCTTAGTGAAGCGCGGTGGGTTGTCGTTGACATCGCTGAGGGTTATGTTGATGGTGGTGGTGGAGGCCAGACCCCCCAGCTGACCTCCCATGTCCTTGGCCTGGAGAAGGACCTGGTACTCCCCTTTCACCTCGCGGTCCATGTTGGCTAGAGCTGTCCTGATCACTCCTAGAGGAGGAGGGGTTGAAAAGGTTACTCATGATGATAATGAGGATTTAGCCTTCCATATAGAGAGATTGACAGACATACAGTAGACTCTGGATTTAACCATTATTACACAAGAATATTACAGTACTTTGCCTGTTGAAGTCCTCTTTCATTCCTCCAATGAATAATAAGGCCTAAGTGCTTCTGCCTCTCTGTTAGCAACATCTGATCAGGACTGAACCAGCATGGAGTTTAAAAATCAGGAGAGGCCATGAGAAGAACAGAATAAAGAGGTGCATTGATTCAGCACACCAGTAGAGAAAAACAAAAAGTGTCCTAAAGGTTCCTAAAACAAGGTGAAGGACTTATTGTCATTTAAAAAAAAATACTTCCTGGCAGTTACTCAGACAAAAATAGCATATAAGGCTGTGAGGCCCTTTGATTTTATCTGCATGCAAGTAGAGTCATCCTGACATGAGGATGACTCTACTATTAAGTCAATAATCCAATTCAAAAGGAAACATCCTACAAACCAATTTTAGCACAAAAGTCATTCCTGACGTTGGAAACTAAATAATCAATAGTCAGTCAACTGGTCAGGTAGTTGACCACTAAAGCCACTATAGTCAGTGCTGTGGACAATAGATCGGTAGCTGACACTGCTGGTGGTTGTGCGGCCATTGTTGTTTTTAAATGTGTTGAACATCAATACTTGTATATGTTTACATGGATTTCATTCATTCTGGTGTGGCACCATGACAATGGCCTGAACATATTACTGCCCTCTTATCAATATTTACCTGCACATTGTTACAGCAGGAACCCAGCTGGGTGTTTTTCCACACCATTTGTTACGGTGAGCTTAAAGGCCCTGAAAACTTTTTTCCAATCAGCTTGGAGGTTGAACATGAAAACACTTTTTTTCTGCCAAAGTTAGAACAAATTTCGTTATTTCACATGAAAGATTTTCTGTATATTTGGTTTTGTCTGTGCTCTTCTCAGTGGTTTGAAGTAGGCGAGACTAAGTTGGGAAAAGGTAATGTCATGTATTTCTGTGTACCAGCCAGGAGATATCTGACACACTGTACCTTTAAATGAATGAGAAAGAGCTTAAAATTAAACTGGAATATTAAGTCATTGTAACTTGAAATGCTGGGTTGAATGGTAGGGCAAAAAAAAGATCTTACAGCAGATTTTAATAAAATATAACCAAAATAATTTGGCTTTTAGTGTATTGAACTTAAATCTATTATCATTTATGTCAGGTACACTCAAATAAATTAGTTTCTCAGACCTGGCTCCCAGTATGAAATTACATTTCCATTAGTAAAATATAATTTTGAAGTCAGGGTGGTTGTGCTCAACCTAAGAGCCAGGGAGAGGAGCTCTGAGTTGAAAGGAGCCAGTAGAGGTATTAGACAACCCGGCCTCACTCCAACTCGCCAAATACTGCAGATTGGGCAGCGCCCCTGGCATCGGAAACTGACGCACAGAGGCGACAGTATGTGACGAAATGGGCTTTCAACTAACTCTAATGTAAACCCACCCGTGGCGTTATTTGACAATCTGAGCAAGTGACGTCGCATTAATAGAAAGTCTGACAGGGCGAGAGGGAGGGGATGAAACAATCAAACCCATGAGTAACATGACTCGTTGGTATTGCAAGATTAGATTTATTTTTGTAAAGACATATTTTATACAGTGTACATATTGTATTCTGCTCTTTAGTTAGAGAGGGAGCTATATGGTTTGGCGCACCTTGCGTTGTGTGATGAGTGATGGTTAAGATTGGCGGAGGGATATGAAGTGAGGTGCCACCTTTTGAGTTGTCCTATGCTGAGTGGAGGGATTAAAAAAAGGGAATCCTGTTGAACTGACCAAGCTCTCCCCTTGCCTTTGTTCTACCCACAGCCCTACAGGAGTTTAATTAAGTAATAAGTAAGGTTATAGTTAAGGTAGTGAGAAGCCTGCTTTACAGTATCATCAGCCCCATGAGTAACGTGACTCAGTAGTCATTGACATTAACGTCAACCACGACCGTTTCCCAATCCTAACTAAGTGCTTGTGTTGCTTAAACCTAACTTCCTGGGATGCATTCATTCATTAATAAAGTATAGATATAGACTGGGAATATTATCCTGGTGTAGCAGATTATCTAAGCAGGAGATGATATGTTCACTTCTTCACCTGAGGAAGACCATCTGTGACTGAAATGATGGCGGTCGTATCCGAATCAAATAAAAGGAGTGAGAAAGAGACAGCATTTGTTCTTTTACTGAAGTTACTCCCAACTCAAGTTGTTTTGCAGTAAACACTTTTGTACTCTACCATCGACGGACAAGCCGGGGTGATGTCTTCGTAAATGATTCATCATATTTGTAGTAATGCTGCTAGCATCACCACACGTGTTACACAGTGCTCAAACAGTCGCCATTTTATCCACCACTTTCTTTCCGTCATTTTCATGGTAGCACTAAATCCGTAATGCTCCCATACAGCAGAGAGAAACGACGCTGGTGGATCCTCTAACTGTACTTTATCGTGTCCTCTCGCCATTTCCAAAACTGACTGACAGCCGCACTCGCCTCTTTATCCGTGCCAACTGAGGATTTTTTCCCCCCAATAACTTTATTTTAAGTTTTTTTTTCTGCACATGCCCTTTTGACTGAAAACTGTGAGGCTGTTCCCCATTTGTAGTGTGACAATAAACAGAAGCCTGACTCTACATGAAAAAAATACACAATCAGCCTCATAACCTATTTCAAATGAACCGAACAATTCATACCCGACCCCAACCGTGACTAGCGAACCGAACGGCTTTTTACGTGAACCGTTCCATCCCTAATATATATATATATATATATATATATATATTGTGAAATGTGAGAATATGGAATGATATCCTGATTATATGGAATGAAATCCTGAATATATTGAATGAAACTCTGAGAATATGGATGAAATCTGACGTCATCAAGGCCATGCTGCCGTCTTGTGTTTTAGGTCATTATCCGTACAGATCTTGGTGCTGCTAGACGTGTGTGTCACTATGAGCGAGTCAGCACGAAATCTAGTATCAGCAATCATAATGAGGAGATAATAAACACCCTGGTGAATGTGTGTACCACGGGCCAAAATAGTACTGGCAAACACATTCAACACCGTTCTACAGATGAAAGGTTTATTCACTTTTTCATCGTGGAAGAGTTATGCAGAACTGAACTAAATTAGTTCACTAAAGTTGGAGAAATATTGACAGATTTGAACTTCCCAGATCAATAACTCATAAACGAAATGTTGTTATAACACCAACGAGGGATCTTTCTTATCGTAGTGAGGTAGACAATGAGCTACAAGCTCATTTTAATCACAACGAGGTGTCCTCTGAGCAGGACACATAACATTGGTCTCTTAATACATTCATGGTCTGTACGTGCAGCCGGCTGTGATATATAGTTGTAATGGTGAAAACATAAATGTCATCTCACCTGTCTTGGGGTCCACAGAGAAGTATGGCTGGCCATGAAGGATGCTGTAGATGATACGTGCGCTGTTGCCATATGTGGGGTCATCAGCATCTGTGGCAGTCACCTGTGTCACATAGGTTCCTGAACACACACACACACACACACACACATATACACACACACACACACACAACACACATATACACAGGTCATGTGATCATGTGTTTCCCTTCTCAACAGCACAATCCAATACATCTTTGTCTTTGTATTAAAAATCAAGATAACAAGAAACTTTTTTCGAGATAACAAAATGAATATGTTGTTTTCATGAGAAAACCGAAGGTTATTTTCTTCCATCTAAGCTTATTGCTGTTTTGAAATATGAGATTCAGACTCTGCTTTTCATCATGTTCACATGAACAGCTGCTGTCGGCTTGGCAGAGTGTGTGATAATACCGTGTTTTACGAACACCGCTTACAATGTGCTTACTTTGATTCAGTCTAGCATGGGGGTCAGCGACCTTTACTATCAAAAGAGACATTTTAGGCAAAAAAAAATAAAAAATCACAAAACATTTGATCATTTTGATGAAGGAAACACAGTTTATAGTCTAAGTATATAGTATATAAGTCTAATGCAGTGAGGGCCAAAGAGACAATGTACTACGGAGTATTAGGGCCACATTGAGGGAAAAAACATCTGAGATTTACAGAATAAAGTCAGAATATAACGAGAAAACAGTCGTAATGTTACGAGAATAAAGTCATAACTTTACGAGAAAAAAATAAAATAACACGTAAAATTACTACTTTATAATATTATGACTTTATCCTTTATTCTAGAAATATTAGGAGTTGATTCTCAAAATCTCCGATTTATTTTTTTTCCTCAATGTGGCCCTAATACTCCGTTGTACCCTCGTACCATAGACCTACAACAATGATAAATAAAAAATGAAAATGTAAACAAAAAACAGTTATTCTTTTCCACTAATTCTTTTTTTTTTTTTTTTTAATCCACAGGGAGCCACTGGAGAGGGGTTAAAGAGCTTCATGTGGCTCCAGAGCCGCAAGTTGCTAACCCCTGGTCTAGCACAGTTAGTACAAGGAGTGAAAGAGGTTCTCTCCAACTTTTCTGGCAAAAGTAGCACCTGAAGCCTTGTATTTTATAGGTAGACGTACCTAAACCATATTGACATGAAAGAGTAGAATCATGATTAATCATGACTGACACAGTCATAAACATATTGGTAAAAATGTATCCTGTTTGTAAAAATGATCTACTTTCATAGATGAGTTGAAGGGCCTTGCACAGCTTTGAAAGTTGCAGAAACAAGAAAATGACTCGCACCTTCGCCTCGTCTTTCCTGTTGCTTCGCCGGGGGCGGGGGGGGGGAGCCTTATGAGAATACACTGTTTACCATTGGCAGAGCATTTTGGAACATTTTTCTTGGGCGCTACCCACATAATCAGCTGTGCTGCTCATCCCACAAATGCATCATTGTGAAGGTAAATAAACAGGCTTTCCAACGATGTAAAATACAATGACCATTATCATTGTAACAATTGTAACATTGTTTACAAACTTTTTTCCCCAGTTTATATAGCCAATCAGATTAGACTTTATATAACAGTGTATGCAAATGTGAGAACCCCTTGGTTCATCACTACAGATATTGTAATGTCCTTTTACTTGTTACACTGGAAACATTTGTAGAATTTCTAGTCTACTTTTTCATTTTTTTCTTTGTGTTTTCCTTTTTCTTTAGTTCATTTAAAAGGCTGATTGAAAATGTGTGGAAGGATAAAGATAGGTATGTGCAGGTATGTATGTTGAAGTATATGGGTAGGTGCGTGTAAGTGTATATATATGTGTATATGCATATGTGAATATGAAAATATAGGAAAATATATGTTTAGATATATTTGTATATAAAAAGGTAAATATGGAGAGCAGCATACATACGGATGGGTATGTATATGTGATTGAGGAATAGCATCTTGAAATCAGTTTTTTTTATTTTATATTCCTCATTGTTAACTATTAGGGTTATTTTAAAAAAGAAAAGAAATGTATAGGAGATGATAAAATATTTTTTTCGTCTATCTCAATAAAAAGAGAATTAAAAAAAAAGAAAAGAGGAAACATGGCTATTCTTAGCAGTCCGTTCCTCATAGATTGGATTATGTTTTTATCATATGGATACTTGTGCTATTTGCTACCATAGCTAATCTTATATATGTTTACTGCTGTATTTCACTGCAACAGAGACATACTGGGGTCACACTTGTGTTCTCTTAGAGCACTTTAGGCCTCAGCTGAAGCATTAAGAGCTTAAAGCCTAAAGACCTTGACTGTTAAATTACCTCTCAGTAATGGCATTTAGCTGACAGATGGGCCAGTAATTCTGGTTTAGTGTGTGTGTGTGTGTGTGTGTGTGTGCGTGTGTGTGTGTGTGTGTGTGTGTGTGTGTGTGTGTGTGTGTGTGTGTGTGCAGCAGATACAACATAATATGTCCAAGCTGAACCAAAAACCTTAGAAAATAAAATTCTGTATATGAATATCAGTTGTTTAGTTTCGTCCAATGAACCAAAATCATTTCAGCTCCTTCCACTTTGAAACACTCCCAAGGAGGACTGTTGGTTACAGGCAAACATTTCTTTAAACATTTAAAAATGTACAAATTAATGATCTGGTTTCCAAATTTTGTGCACTTCAGTTTTTGAATTTGTTTTTTCATTGTTCACTTTTGCAGAAGTAAACACATATGGTTTCTATAACTTAAATAATGAACTTAATGTTTCTCACATAAACACATATTAAATCCTCTTGATATAAAAAATAAATTAATTAAAAAATACAATAACAACAACAAATTAACTTTTCCCTCTAGTGTTGATCCCCAAGGATGATGATGTCATCTCCTCAGTCCATCCAACACATGCCAAAGTAGGATATCTCAACCAATACCGATATTTATTGTATTCAGGGTTCCCTGAGGATGGATCCTAAAGCCTGGGACACACCAGGAACGTGAGCAGCGCGTGGCGGCTGCGTTACCTGTTGTTTTTTATTTTGGCATCCGTGTTAACAGGTTAGAGCAGCCACACAGCCCGCGTGAGACACGTGTCTCAGCTGTGTCTCTTCTAGAGAATAGAGGTCTCACAGCATCAACAGACAGTGAAAGTAATCTATTGACAGTATATTAACATCATATCAGCTACATTACTACAGTTTCAATGTCTCTATCTGTAGAATATGTCACGGACAGTGAAGGTGATCTATTGACTGTATATTGACATCATACCAGCAACATTACTACAGCTTTTCATTTCAAAATAAAAGCCCTCAAGTGTTTTTTCTGTGGACAGAATTCCTTCATTTTTTAACACAAGGCTTTTATTCTGAAATATGTCGCGGACAGTGTTCTAGAACATGCAGTGACCTGCAGAGCTCCATGAATGAATATAGTACGCAGTTTTAATTGTGGATTATTACTATTATTTACAAATTTCAACACGTTTCTGTACCTTTCTCTGTCTAAAATAAATATAAATTATATTTATAATGAAATTAAATGGTCATTACAAGGCGAACTCTATTTAGAAAGAAAGGGCTGACAGCAGCAGTAGCAGACACGCAGCTAAAACACAGCTGGTGTGAACACCCGACACGTGAATCACGTTCCTGGTGTGTCCCAGGCTTAATGCTTTTGCAACCCTCTGGCAGGGCCGGCCCTAGACGTTTGGGGGCCCTAAGCAGGATTTGGTTTCGGCCCTCCCTCATTGTAACGTGTTGCCACTTCAACCACATTCCTTCTCAGGGCCTTTTGCTTGATCTAACTTTGATGCATATTTTAGTGTCATGTTCTCATTGGAGCTGAATCTCACTTATCTTCATGTGTAAGATGTCCAAATGTAGATAGGGATATGACAACCAAAAAGATATGATGCCCAAGGCAACCATATGATGAAGAACTTCCATTGATTACAAATAACTAATATTGTGCAAAGTCTGTGCTTGTACTGGCTGATGATCCAGCATCTCCTGACAAACTGAAGCACCTGTAAATTATAGATAACGATACTATTATGAATTTTATCAGCAGCATCAGGCCCATTCTTGATGGTTATTATTTACTTTGAGATGAGCATCCATATTACCCATGAATGAACATGCTAATGAATTCAATACTTAATCAGTAGTCCATGTCAATCCATTGTTTTCCATCTCGCTTTAGTCTGGAGTCGTAACTAAACCTTTACTGGGAGACTAGATCATCATTGTCTTGTTTTAAAACGATGTGCGCCTACGAGGAGCGCCATTGATTGCTAGTCGCTGCCACAAGTGGCAGCCTGTCTTAGCAGTTCTCCGTGTTTCTACTTTCTTTGTCTTTTTTTTGCTACTTTTTCGTGACTTCTAACTTTCTACTGCGCTTAGTATTTGTCAGTGATAGTATACTGCACACTATGTGTAAATAGTTTCCTTTTTCACAGCCGTCTTATTTAGTTAGCCAGACCAGCGGGCATGATTGGCGGCCAACGGACGGTGTATTCGCTTGAAGCTCTCCTCGCCCATCGGGACAGAGTAGTAGCCCCACCGAAGGATTTACCTGCCGAGTTATGGCCACACAGACGGGAAACGAGAGCCGGCGCAATCGTGAGGGAAAGGAGGGAGAAGAGGAGGAGATTTAAACCCGTCCTGCGTTCAATAATCATGGGAATGTGAGATCACTGGCCAACAAGACGGACGAGCTATCAGCCTCGGTGAAAGAACAACGGGAATACCGAGAGTCCAGTATGTTGTGCTTTACGGAGACATGCCTAAATGCGATTATACCAGACTGCTTAATGGAACCGGAGGGCTTCACGGTGGTGCGAACTGACAGAGACAAACAGACGAGGCACCCCAGCGCATTCATCGTCGTCAACGGAGATTTTGAAGTTTGTCGAACTTCAACCAGTATGTGACCTGTAACACAAGATACAATAAGACCCTGAACCTGCTGTATGCCAACATTAAGGAGGCATACAGCCCCCCCCCTCTCCTTGGCGGATCACACCACAACCTCATAAGGCTTGTACCAACATATAAGCCTGTTGTCAGGAGGCAGCCCGCCACCACCAGGACTGTTCAACAGTGGTCAGTGGAAGTTGAGGAGGAGCTGAGGGAGTGTTACAGGTCAACAGACTGGGGTTTGTTTGAGAGGGTCCACGGTGAGGTCATCGATGGACTATCCCATTGCATCACGGACTACATCAGGTTCTGTGAGGAGAGCATCGTACCCACCAAAAATGTACGCTGCTTTCCCAACAACAAGCCAGATCAATGGGGACATTAAAGCCCCGTTGAACAGGAAGAAGAGGGTTTTCATTGCCAGGGACATTGAGGGGGCCAAGGTTGTCCAGAAGGAGCCGAAGAAGGAGCTGAGGGCGACAAAGGACAGCTACAAAGACGGACTGGAGGGGAGATTACAGGCCGACAGCTCCAGGGAGGTGTGTGTGCGTGTGTGGGGGGTCGTTCAGGAAGATAACTGGCTACAAACAGCCGAGGCCTGGTGTTGAGGGGACCCAGGAACATGCAAACGAGCTAAAACTGTTTTTCAACAGGTTTGACCAACCAACCCCCATGAGCTCAGCAGGACAACCTGGGTCCCCCACTCACCAACACCAGTGCCCCCTTTCCACACCTTAATAAAGGTTCATCTTATCTTATCTTATCACACCAGTATATTGTGGGAATTGGTCTGCACAGAAGCTGTTGCTCGAAGTTTCATTTTCTGCACGCGCATATGAACGTGCACATGAAGGCATGACACACGTGATCTTTTCTGAGCTGCAGTTTATAAACACCGTTGCCTGTTAGCATTAATCAAACATAATAAATACTGGCACAAACCTTTAATATGTGCTGATAACCAGTCCAGCTTCAACACACACAGAGGGAGAGAAACTTCATTCTCTGCTCAGGTAGACATAACCCCTCTATATCTTTACATAGACAATAGTTGATGATGATATATATTAATGCTGATATCATAGACTCAGGCTTGTTTTAAATCCACTAAATTATTTCATGAGCTCCCATAATATTTTTTTAGATTATTTTTAGTTTATAGATGACCTCAGATGACCTCAGGTTTTATATGGATTTATGAAAAAACACTTTCTGTATTGGTACTACCTGACTTAACCCCAGCGTTTGATAGAGTAGATCACTGGATTCTTTTAGGTAAACTTCACCATCTGATTGGCCTCTCTGGTACTGGTTTTAATTGGTTCAAATTCTATCTTACCGAAAGAGAATTATTTGTAAGCATGGAGGAATGTTCATCTAAAAGCTATAAAATGACTTGTGGTGTTCCTCAAGGTTCAATTTTAGGTCCTGCACTTTTTAATCTTTACATGCTGCCACTTGGAAACGTCATCAAGAGGTATTGCATTAATTTTCATAGTTATGCTGATGACACACATCTTTACATGGCTGTGTCTCCTGATGACTCAGGGCCAATAGATGCGCTTTTAACTGCATTTCAGATATCAAGATATAGATGGCAGAGAATTTTCTACTGCCCAACCAGGACAAAACTGAAGTCTTGGTTTATGGTTCTGAAGCTCAGAGAGACAAACTCAATCAGAAACTGCAAGCACTGCTAGTAAAACCCCTGCTAACAAGCAAAAAAAAAAAATCTAGGAGTTATCTTTGATTCAGAGCTTCATTTAAAACCTCACATTAGAAGAATGGGAGAATGCCTTTTATCATCTGAAGAACATTGCCAGAGTGTGACCGTTTCTCTCTCTCTCTCTCTCTCTCTCTCGAGCCAATACAGAGACATTAATGAACACCTTTATTACCTGCAGGATTGACTATTGCAATGCACTACTTTCTGGTCTCCCTAAAAAGAACACAGCTCAATTACAATTACTGCAAAACTCAGCTGCACGCCTATGGACTCGGACCAGAAAGAGAGCACACAGTACACCAATTTTAAAGTCTCTGCACTATCTACCCGTTTGCTTCAGAATTCTAATACTGGTTTATAAAGCTGTTAATGGTCTTGGTCCTATCTATTTATCAGATTTGCTTTTAGCCTATGAGCCCTCTCAAACCCTCAGCTCTTCCAGTAGTGGCCCTTTTAATTATTCCTAAAGTCCGAACAAAAATCCACGGTGAGGCATCATTTTATTACTATGGTCCAAGCCTCTGGAACAGCACAGTATGTTGATATTTTTAAACGCAAATTCAAAACCTTCTTTTTAGTCTGACTTTTAATTGAGCTTTATTTATTTATATATTCATGAAAAATATTGTGAAAATATTGCAACAATAAAGTCAAAAAAGTTACTGGAGATGAAGTATTTTCAAAAACAAACTCCCAGTGAGAGTATTAATTGTATTTGAAATACAGCCAGCGATGCATGATGTCCAATTTAGTGGTCAGATGATTAATCGTCATTTTCTCCGAATATAAAATCAATACTTGGAGATTTTAACAACTGTCCTACTCCTCAGTTGTTACTTGATGTTACCAAATTTTATTCACCTGCAGGGGTCTCCTGCTATAGAAGGACTGGCAAGATATCCCTGAGCTGCTCAGTGTTTCTGGCCCTCCGGCGGCCATCTTGACTTTCAGAAATTTGTGTTGCACTTAACAATGGCTGGCCAGTGGGTGGCAGTGTATGGGATGATGCATTAGTGTCCACTGTAATAACCACTATGCGTGAAAGGGTAAGTGGCTTCATGTGCGCTTAGTGAGAGCTTTTGTCCTCTTGTCTCAACCTCTTGCTGTCCTACCTGTTGGAGACATCTCGGGGACACTGGCGCTGTAGGGACCGTCAGGAAATTGTGGCTCATTGTCGTTGATGTCCTGCACCTTGATGATGAACTCAGACTGTGGCTCCAGAGGGAGGCCTGTGTAGATGTCAACAGCCTGGGCCTTCAGTGTGTAGTAGGACTTTTCCTCCCTGTAAAATATTGCATATTACATAATATAAATAAATACATAAATACACAAAAACACAATATATAAACAAGGGTGCTTTAATTTATCAATACAGTGTTCATGTCCTTTTTGTAAAGTAATTAGTGAACTGTTCGTCAGTACTTTCTGCGAACAAATATCATTAACGAAACATTATTAAAAAGTTTTCTGAATCTACTCCTCTGATTTATAGAATATGATTTTACAGGACAAACATTTCTAGAAGAATTAAATGTGCAGATTTAAGTCTGTGATAAATAATAAAAAATAACCATCTAACTAGTAATAATAATGGTCCAAAATGATGTAAAATTTGAAATTTTAGTTTTAATTAAAAAAACTTCAAATTTTCTTGGAGTAACAGTCCCAAACCCAATATCTCCCAATATCTTTTATTCACTGTAGATATTCACAAATCTGTGTATAATATGTAGTAGCATCCTGACTGGGACTCTGCTCCTAAACCCTGAATGAAGAGATCACACACCTCAGCTCTGCATGTATACCTGCCTGTCTATCTGGCTGCTGTTGATTCCAGACTATAGACATCCCATAATATATTATGGAGTGATGCTGTAGGCTACAAATAACACAGGAAAGCACTTTAAGTATTAACCCTCTGTACAAACACACCTTAACCCTATAATGTTTATTTACCTTCACAATGATGTCCAACTTGTAAGGATCATGCATTTGTGGGATGAGCAGCACAGCTGATTATGTGGGTAGCGCCCAAGAAAAAATTGCCAAAATGCTTCGTCAATGGTAAACAGTGTATTCTCTTGTTGGTACTGACTCTTGTTTTGAGTTGTTTGGTGGATTGGATGATTGAACTCTCTATCAGTAACAAGGAACAAACAAGACATATTGGCTATTTTACACTTTATTCATTTAATACAATATGTCAGGAGCCTCAGTAGCGGTGGAAGATCCATACGCAGCCACAACAGCCTGGCACCTCCTCCTCATGCTGGTCACCAACCTGGTCGCACGTTGTTGTGGGATGGCGTTCCATACCTCAACCAGGATTTGTTGCAGGTCAGCCAGCGTGGTTGTGTTGGTCACTCTAACACGTACAGCACGCCCAAGCTGATCCCACAAGTGTTGAATTGGGTTGAGATCTGGACTCTTGGCAGGCCGTTCCATTCTCTCTACTCCCACATTGTGGAGGTAGTCTGTGATAACCCTGGCTCTGTGGGGGCGAGCGTTGTCATCTTGGAGGATGAAGTTAGGTCCCAGATTGTAGAGATATGGGATCGCCACTGGCATTGAGATGGCCTTCAATGATGACAAGCCTTGTTTTGCCAGTGAGGGAGATGCCGCCCCACACCATGACACTGCCCCCACCAAAAGCTGTTACTCCATCGGTGCAACAATCAGCATAGCGTTCTCCGCGTCGTCTCCATACTTTGACCCTGCCATCCAACTTTGGCATACAGAACCTGGACTCATCACTGAACATGACATTCCCCACATGTTCAGGTTCCATTGTCTGTGTTGTCGACACCAGCGCAAACGGGCCTGATGGTGAAGGGCAGTCATTGAAGGCTTCCTGGTAGCCTTATGAGAATATACTGTTTACCATTGGCAGAGCATTTTGGAACATTTTGACATGTAGTGTAAAGCGCTTCGAGTGGTTGGAAGACTAGAAAAGCGCTATATAAATGCAAGTCCGTCCATCCATGTCATGTGATCCCGCTTTGAGTAACGGATCAACAGATTTAAAGGCATTTTGTTTGCCAAAACACTGCACACTATATCATAACTTTGACTTTGGAAAGTTAGTACTGTAGTTGTACTCTAATTGGGAGAGTAAAACATTGCTAATGATCCCAACCCAAAGCTAACAGCATCGTGTGCTGTTATGCATGTTATTTTTGCAACGATTACAATGTAATAAACAAGGACACATTATTGATGCTAATTCCTTCTCTGTAATGTAGATCAATCTGTGCTTATTAGATGCCAATAATTCTCTATTAGAAGCTCTTTAGACATCATTACAGTATTGTTATCATTATTGATCAGTACTGACCTGTCGAGCCCCACCAGTGCATGTATATCTCCTGTAATTTGATCAATGGTGAAGATGGACCCAGCTCCTTCTCCTGACAGAGTGTACTTGACTGCATTGTCTCCATGGTCCATATCTGTGTGGAGCTGCAGGAAGAAACGGAACATTACATCGTGCATCTCCTGAATGCTCCAACTACAGCAGCAATTGGTCATATTATGGCCCAGTTGAATGTCATTATTGATAATGTGTAAAACAGAACACAAGCTTTCATATTCTTTTCCCATTAAAACATCGCAGAGATGGAAAAAGAAGTCCCACTTAGGAAACATCTCCAAACCACAGCAGAGCAAGGCAAAATAGATTTATATGCTGATCATATAAACAAGAGATGAATGAGATCCAAGGTGGTGCCATGAGTGGCGGCCTCGGTGAGGCACTCTCTTGTACCTTTTCTGTTTTTGTCTATTTATTCAGTTTTTTTGCTCTTCCTCTCTGGTTACATACTCCAGGGAGGAACCTTTGAACATCCGACAAGCAACTTGGCAAACCTTAAAGTAAGGCCCATTCTGCCCAAATACTACTTTGTGTCCAATCACTTATAGTTGTAAAGGTTTGTTCCACCCAAATACTACTTTCTGTCTAACAAGTTAATTCATTTCAACTTCCACCTTTGACAGTATTACAGTTTAGATTCCTGCTTTTCTAGCAGTGTATTCCAGCTCTTACATTTTTCAACTCTGCCAGTTTTACAATTAAATTTTTCAGGAGTACAGTCCTTTAAGATTCCATATTTTCAGCAATGCTTTACAATTCATTTCAGCTGTCAGCATTCCCACGGATTTTCTGCAGGAAATGCATTTTCCAGTTGTTATACATTGTACCTTTAAATAAAGAAACAGCTAACTGATGAAAATGAGCCTCTACAACACCAAAGAAAATGTGTGAAAATGGCTCTCCAGCCATTTTCACACATGAAGATCAGTTTACTGGTTATATAGTACTACTTAGTCTGGGTAACAGTTGTATAGCCCAGTCAGTAGAAAATCATTTTCTACTTCTCCCGTGTTTTGAATGTTGATGTTTCTGAACCAAAAATATGTTTCAGAAATATCACTAAATATCACTTCAAAGAGCAAAGTCTACAAATAGAAAACAGAAAACAGTTACTTCAAACCAAGAAACCACACCAGTCTTCAAAAATGTATTTTGTGACGCAATATAGCGAGCAAGCGTTTCAAATAAGAAACATCATAAAACGCAATTGGAACATTCTTCAGAGCGACGCATCTCTCCAACCACTGTTTGCAGAACCACCCATGTTCTCATACAGACGTGCACCAACACTGAAAGACAAGGTGGTGCGGAGCTATCTTCCACCTTCCACATGAACAACCTGGCTACAAAAGCCCCGTGGAACTTTTAAATGTGGGAATTGCAATCATTGTGATAATATCATGAAAATCAATCACTTTCAGGATGTGAACACATCTCACACATATCAAATGAGACATTTTGCTAACTGCAACACCACATATGTTGTCTACAGATCGGAGTGCCCCTGTGGTTGTTTCTATGTAGGATCAACAAAAAGAAGACTAAAAGACAGAGTTGCGGAACATAAAAATGCCATCTGTACAAGGAATGCTGATTATGCTATGGCATTACATTATGAGCAAACAGGACATGGCAACCCTAACACACTGAAAGTCATAGTGTTGGAAGTTGTTGAAAAGGACATCAGAAGAGGCGACCGCCTGAGAAGATGACTCCAACCAGAGACCTTTTGGATTGCACAACTAAAAGCAACAAAAAACCCCGGCCTCAATGATGAGATAGACTTTTCTCCTTTTCTGTGAATTATCACTTCAGGAATAACACTGTATAAAAATAGCATTTTAATAGATTAAACTATTGAAAGTCATCTTTGATGCAGAAGTTGTTAATTTCTGATTTCAGATCAGACTCCTGCTGGAACGTGTGTTGAGTGAAGTGGTTTATAAAATTAAAAATTAAAAATGTATAAAAAATTTTTTTATGTGGGATAACTGCTGCCAAACTCTATTTTGTAGTCACACAGACTCATCCTCTGGGCTTCAGTGACGCAGTGTAGACGGTGATTGATTGACAGCACAGACCTGCAAACGCTGACCAATCAGAGCAGACTAGGATTTTTCAGGAGGGGTCTTGAAGAGACAGGCACTGAACCAGGGCTTTTCAGACAGAGGGTGAAAGAAGCTTTATGCAGGCAGACAGTATGAGAAGTAAAAGTTTTTTAACATTTCAGCATGCACATTAAAAGAAAAAAAGAAAATTAAAATACATGTATGTACCTGAAGATGAGCATAATATGTGACCTTTAACATGAAATGGAAAATCAGCAGCGGTGGAAGAAGTATTCAGACCTTTTACTTGAATAAAAGTAGCAATACTACTTACAGTGTAAAAATACTCTGTTACAAGTTATTCTTGCTAATAACAGGTTGGCTATCTATACACACAACACCGAACCTAACGATTCAATAATTGATTCAATCAAGTATGTAGATGTCCCGATAAATAAGCAATATCTGACCATCCGGCATTGATTGATGCCACAAACATAACAACACAGACACGCACACATTTACTTTAAACTTTCTCAGGAGTGCAGCAATATGCGTGATCTTGTCACCAACAGTAACTTGACAAGGTGAAGAGTATACTTAAGGGCAGGAGAACACACTCGCACACTCACACATGGTCCTACAACCTTTTTTTGTCATATGACCAGTGAAGAGAGAAATCCAGGGAGTTTCCACCTCAACCTGTACTCAGGTGTGTGTGTGTGTGTGTGTGTGTAGTACAGTGAATCTGTGCTGCCCAGAGTCATGTAGGCATTCCTGTATAGGTTCTCTGTGCCTTTATATTCCTCACAGCCTTCTTCACTCCTTCACCACTCTTTATTCCTTCTCACTTCACTGATCCTTCTAGATTCCACCTGCCTGGTTGCAACTCAAAACAGTTTGAAAAATATATAATGTCCTCATTATTTTCATACTATTATGATTTTAAAAGAATTATATTTGTTGTTGAGGTACCGTAATATCAAACAAGTCCTCCAAATTAAACTCCAAAATACATTGTATGCAATTGCCCATTAGAACAACACACAGATGTGTTTTTCTGATCTGGAGCCCCCAACAGCAGTGTGCCTTCAAAATCTTTTAGAAATCACTGTTTCATAAATAAAGCCATGTTCTGCTCTGCGACAGTTAAAGTTTGGTTAGGTATAAGTACTTTGTTAGGATTAGGGAAAGATCAATGGTTTGAGTTAAAATGACTAATTTGTTAAGGATAGGGAACTTCATCGTCATGGTTACAATAACAACCACTCGGTCAAGGTTAGGTGAGGATCGAGGTCATGGTTTAAAGGTGTTAAATACGATATTCAGAGCATATCTAGTGCCTCCAAATGGCTCTCAACATGGCGGCTATGAACAGTGCAAACAGTGAGAGAACAGAGAGAACAGTGTTAACCTGAGGGGGAACCGGAGGGTGGGTGCTACTCTTCCATGGCGACGCCATCAGTGCTAGTCAGTGGGGCACGCTGACATGCACTAAAAGCATGAGCGGCCGGCCGGCCGGCTATGTTGTTGTTTTAGCTCTTTTCTCTTTTATTTAGGACAGATAATCTGTTTTTAGTTGCAACTCAAAGTTACAATCTTTCCCCCTAGAATCTTTAAAACATACCAAGACACTAAATATCTACAAATTAGTGAACAAACCACCATTGTCACAGGAGGTAGCAACTACAGAAATCAAACCTGGCCCAGTTACCACAAGCGCCAAATTTCATTTTACCAAAATGCTTAATTTGATCTCTGATGAGCCCCCAATTAGTCACATCCTGGCTCAACGATGGGAGACCACGTATAAGTTGTAACTAAATATATTTGTATTTACTAAAATGTAAATTAAACTAAAGACAACCAAACACAGCAAAACCAAGATGGTGGAAGCTGACCAACTGCCATCGGCTTACATGCAGAAGGGAGAGGCCGAGGAGTACTGCCCAGAGAGGGTTTTCTGACACTGACTTGCAACAGCAACTCTTGAATATGGGCTTTTCTGTATGTCACTGTCAAATTTCAATTTATGATCCCACTGTATTTACTACTTAACTACTCTATCTCTTCCTATCTGAAAAACCACCCTGGTCATAATCATAAACTGTATATAAGAAGTGGACGTGGTCACCATGACGTCACCCATTGGTTTGTGAACTGCCGTTTGGAAGCCTCGAGTTCGACATTTTGTCCGTCGCCATCTTGGTTTTGGCTGTTTGTCATGTTAATTACTGAATATCTGTATTCCTTCTATTGACTTTTTAAATGGGCCCTTGAGTTTTAAAGTTGCACTATAATGGAACTGGTAAAGTGCACATAATCAGATCAGATGTAAACAATATTTACTTACCTTTCCGATATACTGTGGTTCAGATCCCATGTACTCCTCCAGGACAAAGAACTGGTTCCACACCCATCCTCTTTTAATACGCTGGACCCTCGACCTCCCATGTCTCCCTAGCCTCGTCCTGCCCTCTAATGATGTCACTTCCCCCAAAGCGACTCTCACAGTCTTTTCTCCAGTCCCTTCCCTGGCTGACATCAGCCCAGCCTTAGTTCTGCTTTGGAGCAGAGCCTGCAGGGGGATTTGGGAGCTGTAGTCCAACAGGAAACAGGAGCCCACCAGAAACAGAGTGGCATATTCCCTTGTGATCATCAGGGAGTATCGCTGTTAAAAACCCCAAAACAAAACAAAAACTAGTGAAAAGTAAAAAAGCTGTCTATTTCCAGGTTGGAAATGGACATGCATCCAAAACTGGATTTGCCCTGAAGATATGCATTGGACAAAGTGTTTAAATTCCAATATGATCCAAAGGGATGAGAGGAGTCTGTTAATGCACTGCCCTTGCAGAGATGTGCGAGTTACTGAAGATCGTAATGTCGTATAAAGGAACAGTCAGTGAACACTTTGGTTTGATGTTGTCTGAGGTTCCATCAAAGAGCTTGTGTTTAGAGTTAAACGTCTCTGGTCCGTTTTTGTGACATCCAGGTCATATTTGGAGTTTGACTGCAGAGGAACCAAGATGACCACCTGGTCTTCTCCTCACTGTTCTTCACTCTCAGCTTTGTCACCTGGAGGAAAAAGTGAAGATAACAATGTTGAGCATGAAAGTTCATTCTTGACCTCGGAAACAGTAGAAATGTTCTAGCAGATTGATTGCTGGACTGTTCACACTACATAACTTGTTGTCTTGTAATCTGTGTGCGTAGTCATGCTTGTTGATGTTGACGCTGACACACGTGTTCACATAATAGCCTTTTTCCACACATCTATACCATTTCCCCTATGTACATCAGTCACTGTGTTGTGTTATGTTTATTCATGCAAACCTCCAACACCCGAGGTGCAACAACAACTTTGGTTCGTGTTGCAAATGCAACACATAGCAGACAAGTACAGGCGACCCCTCCACCAGGTTTCTCCTCAACCCGTGTCTTGCTCTCTCTTTGGCTGTAGCTCCCCGACAGGTACAGCTATTTAGCCTGCTAGATATCTGGAATGTGTCTGCGATGCATCAGAACAGTTCTCACATGGAGCTTAAGCGCTGACGTCTGAGTGACGCGCCAACGTGCATTTTTTGTGTAGTGTAGTTGCCATATACTACCACCTGTTATCACATGACACCCCATTGACATTCCCAGGGCATCAAATACCGAGGCTTTGTCATGGCCATCAGTGTTCAGTACCACCGCACAAGGCAGCCCTTAGCGCCAGTATGAGATGCACCGGGCCTTCTATTAACTACAATGTAAACCTATCCACGGCAACAGTAAATGCTCTGAGAGAGTGCGCCAGGAGTGTGGTGTACGTTAAAGCCTGCAAAGGTTTCATGCTGCTCTAACACTGATGCATCAGTATTAACAATTAACAATCAGATATCTTTTTTTTTTGGAGAACAAGAACTTTTGCTTGTAGTAGGACTTCTTGGAATGGGGTATTTTTTCACATTGTAGTATTTGTACTTTTACTTTACTTATCCGAATACTTCTTCCATCACCATGTACATGAAATCTGCTGTTACCACATGACAAGGTCTGACATCCCAAAAGAAACACAATTGTGGAATCATTTTTTCCTGATTTCCTGTGGTCTGAAATGACAACACTGTCATGAAGAACTATACGAGTTATTTCATATGACAGATTTCTGCATTCTGTGCTTTGTTGTGTTTGTTTGTGCTTTACTTTAACTTTCATTGATGTATATTAATATTTCATTATTAGTAATTAGACGTGTGCTTTGAGAAGGGGATAGCTAAGATGCAGGTCATCTCTCTATGCCAGGCTTGAGCCCAGGACACACCAGGAACGTTAGGAGCGCGTGGCAGCTGCGTTACCTGTTGTTTTTTATTTCGGCGTCTGTGTTAACAGGTTAGAGTAGCCACACTGCCCGCGTGAGACGGGCGTCTCACGGGCGTCACATGCATGTCTCAGCTGCGTCTCTTCTAGAGAATAGAGATCTCACCTATTTTTGCGCGTGTCTCACAGCAACAACAGACAGTGAAAGTGATCTATTGAGTGTATATTAACATCATATAAGCTTCATTACTACAGTTTTGATGTCTATCTGTAGAATAGGTTATGGAGATGAAAAAAAAGTAAGGACTTATTTTTAAATCAACACTTCCTGCTTTCATTTCAAAATAAAAGCCCTCAAGCGTTTTTTCTGTGGACAGAATTCCTTCATTTGTTAACACAAGGCTTTTATTCTGAAATATGTGCCGGACAGTGTTCTAGAACATGCAGTTACTTGGAGAGCTCCATGAATGAATATAGTACAGAGTTTTAATTGTGGATTATTACTATTATTTACAAATTACCACACGTTTCTTAACCTTTCTCTGTCTAAAATAAATATAAATGATATTTATGATGAAATTAAATGGTCATTATAAGGCAAACTCTATGTAGAAAGAAAAGGCTGACAGCAGCAGCAGCAGACACGCAGCTGGTGTGCAGCTGGTGTGAACACCCGACGCGTGAATCACGCAGCCGATACGCACTCCTGACGTTCCCTGTGTGTCCCTGGGGTTAGTTTTTCCCGGGAGGTGTTCCAGTTGTTTTCTGTGGCCATAGCTGAAGCCCCAGTCAACCAGCTTGACTGTTTCCTCTGACTTAGGAACAAAATTAATTCTATTATGAATGACCACATCTGCATCCCCCTGTTGCTGAGGGCAAACATTGTTGTTCACATCTGGCTGGGCCACTGGGGCATGAAGTCAGCTGTGACCAGGATCTTTCTATTAAAAGTGTTGCTAAGATAAACAGTGTATTACTTTGTGTTACTGTGTACGTTATGGGAGCAGTGTCATCTTTTCTCCCACTATACTGTGTCTCATATCCCCTATGGTGGAAGGGCAAATGCATCATTCAGGTTATTATACCTCCTTATATAATTGAGTACATTTTTCAACACAAATCTTATATCGTATGTACGTAAGGATGAACTTGATGAAACTACGCCCCTTACCTGTATATAATCACAACATACTATGGCCTGTCTATGAGGTGTTGCTTAATTATATTACTCCACTCTTTTCTTTGAGATATATCCATAACGACAGACTGCATTAATATCCAAAATAGAGAGCAGGGATATTTTTAAAATGTGATGCAACCATCAGTTTAAAATGTACACATATAATTACATAATCAGGTATCAATGTAATGATGATTGCATTGCAATTCGATAAGCTTCAGTTTTCTAAATTAGGATGACTATACAGATAATGTTGAATTTGTATTACATCACTGGGAAATGTACATGATTGATTTTAGAACATGCTTGTATGTTAATGACCTGCTGTCTGAGCTTAAAGTGCCACATTTCTCCACAGCTCATGTCAGCTCACAAAAGAGTTATAAAAGAAGATTTTTTTTGTCTTAAAGGGACTGTTTGTAACTTCTTACACGTAGAAATCAATCCAGGTCGGTGTCCCATGCACGCCCGCGTGTGTCTACGCTGTTCAGACTCCGACTCCAACACAAACTACAGTGAAGCACCAAAACCTCTTGGTTGTATCTAGTGAAGCCCGTCTGTTAAACAGTGTTGGCCGCGGTCGGAGGCCGCGGTCGGAGGACGCGGGGGAGACCGTAGCTTTGGTCTCCAGGACCGGAGTCTCTGCTGTACTCTGCTCCTCTGCCTGCCTTCACTCACACATCGCACTCCTTCTCTCTCTTTCGCTCCACTCTCACGTGCGTGCTGCTCACTCCACACTGCAGAGGAGTTAGTTTAGCTCTGAGAATATCTAGTGAATGTTCAGTGGACGTTTGTGCAGAAATAACTGCTGCAGCTCCTCCAGACCAACAGAGGTTTCCCGTGTCTTGTGAAGTGACGGGGCTCCGCAGAGAGAAACGTTATCGTCTCCGACCAAAACTCCGGCGTCTCCCCTGTTCCCTCCGGCCGCAGTCGGGAGGCTGAGGCAGGAAAAGCCAACACTAGGATCAGCACTGATTCATGGAGAGACCTTGATCTGGTCAGCTAACATTACTGCCAAGCAGCTGAAATATAGAGTGATATTGTGCTTTTAGCTGACGTGTGTCGCATCACTGTTTTGAGTGATGCTCGTTCATGTCTATGTAGAGCGAGCACAAGAGCGAACCCGACACTGCGACACTGACTTTTGTTGACTTAACAGGTGTCGCTGTTGACAAGCATTTCTGATTCTTACAAACAGTCCCTTTAAGGGGCCAATATAACAATATAACAATATATGTAATTGCATCTTGAATGCTTCATATTTATGTGTTTACCAACCAATCTGCCACACAAGATTCTAACTTCTCCTATCCACTAACCCTCTTAGCAAGCCCTCCAGCCAGCTAAATGAATCCTGAACTTCAAAAACTGCAATCTAGCTTCACATAATCATAAACTGATCAAAGGGCTCGAACCACAGGCGTGTTCTTCCACAGAGGCTCTCCTGCTTAGGAATGCACAACATGTCCTGATTGCAGCTCCTCTTCTTTAGCTGTCACTTCTTTAATTGATTTAAGAGAGCCTAGAGGCTCCCCAACCCCCTTCGGCTTACTGTTCCACCTCTCGCTGCTAATACTTAAATACTTAACTTGATACTCGGCAACACATGAAATATAAACCATTAAGAAACGGACGGAGAGACTCAGAGACTTCATTTGACAACTCTGGTGTAGAGTCAGTGCTCTTGTGTTCATTTTCTCATCAACAAGCACTAGTAGGAGTGAAAAGCAGAGCGGTTACCTCACACAAGCCTCTCAGTGTCCCTTCGATCTGCTGCTGAGTAGACTAAGTCCATAGATTTCCTGTAAGTCTCTCCATGGCCGTTGCTCCGTCTCTGTTACTTCACCCTGTTGAACAAAAAGCACGCTCTATTTGCCCTGTTCCCTCTCTTCAGTTCTCTTTTCTGTGTATCCTCTCAGCTGTCTTTATCTTTTTCCCTCTAAGTCCCTCCCTCTCTCATACAGCCATTGACCCCCCCCCCCCCTCTCTCTCACTCCCTTGCAGTACTTTCATCCAATCCTCTCCTGATTCTATGTCCTTGTTATTTACTCTCTAGGTTTTTCTCTAAGATTCTAATGTATTTTATTGGCAGGAACATAATTAAGTTCTGTGTTATATAACGTTTAGTGATGGAAATTGTATTAAGGGCTGTAATTAAGAATTTTCAATCTGGTTGACCCCATACACAGGTATGTTCAAGTTCAAGTTCAAGACCTTAATTTGTCCCCGAGGGGCAATTGGTTTTGCCGCAGTAGAGGGGGGGGGTGGTTTGTTGGACAGTTCAGACAGACATGTCTGCTGAGTGCCGATGATTTTGCTGCTGATTTTTATCACCCTTGTTAATGAGTTTTTCTGTTTGAGGTTGAGGGATGCATATCAGCAAATAAAAGCAAAAGTGTAAACTGACTCAACAAAAGATTTATAAAACAGTGTCATCAGGGATTTCTCAACCTGAAACTTGGCTAGCTTCCTCAAACAGAAGAGACGCTGCTGGCTTTTCTTACATAGCATATCTGTGTTCCTCTCAGAGGTCAACTTATTGTCAATTATGATGCCCAAATACTTGTAAAATTCAACAATCTCAACATCTAGTCCATTTATTGTAGTATTTGCAGGAGTTTGTTGTTGACATCGGAAATCAATGCACACGTCCTTAGTTTTTGTCACATTCAATTCTAAAAAGGCGTCATTACACCAGTTTAAAAAATAGTTTGAGAGCAGGACCATGAGACACTTCAGCAATGTTCAGCAGGCTCACAATAACTGTGTCATCAGCAAACTTAACAATGTGCTGGTCATCAAACTCACTAAGACAGTCATTGGTGTACATAATATACAGGAGAGGAGACAGGACACAGCCTTGGTGCAGAATAAACAGGACAGCAGGCTGGAAGCTCAAACACAGTTTGTACGTTAAAAATATTAAAAACAGGAGGGCAATCCAGCGAGCTACACAGTGCAATTTTAAGAGTGTATGACATTGACGCACCACTTGGGACACACAGGGAGCAGATAAGGCTACTAATAATATAGGCCCCAACACACACGGTGAAGCACAATGTAAGATCCAATAGGGCAAAATACCACTGCACACACGTTAAGAATCACAACTCTTATGTTGCACACAGGAAATAATAGTTGGATTAACACTATAACCAACAATATACTATGAGCAGACAAGAGGGGTCTCTAAAATTATATGGAGCCTATAACTCAGAATTAATTACCCTACAGCTTAAAGACTGCAGCGCCCATCAACAATATGGCATTATGCCCAATAACAATACCAAAAAACATACAAAAGGCTCCTTACTCAAACTAAACTCCTAACATGGGAAATAAACAGTGACCGTAAATATTGCACTTGAAGTTGACAGTCCTATGAAAGTAAACAGACTACATTCATTTTATGCCGTACCTTGAAGTCACCTAGATTACACTCAAACCAGCGGCATGCTTTAATACTAAAAAGGAAAAGAAAATACATTAAGCAATCTCATAGTTACATTCTAGTAGTGTGGGACTTACAATCATAATCCCGGACAGGACAAATAAACACCAGACTTTCAACCAGGAGACCGTTGTTGTGTGTTGATGTGGAGGTTGGGCTGGTGGATGGGTGTGGAGCACGTCTGGCTTTCATGCTGGAGACCAGAGTTCAGTTTTTAGTCACATGACTCGTCAGTCCCGTGAGTCATGTGACTCGTCAGTCATGTGGGTCTTTAGTCAGTGAAGTCAACGTCAACCCTCACCATTTTGTAACCCTACCTAAGCCCACGGACACACCAGGAACATCAGGAATGCGTGGCGTGGTGGCTGCGTGATACACGCGTCGGGTGTTCACACCAGCTGCATTTCAGCTGCGTGTCTGCTGCGTTTCTGCTGCTGCAGCTGTCAGCCCTTTCTTTCTACATAGAGTTTGCCTTTTAATGGTCAAATTTTTATTTATTTTAGACCAAGAAAGGTTAAGAAATGTGTGATAATTTGTAAATAATAGTAATAATCCACAATTAAAACTCCGTACTATATTCATTCATAGAGCTCTACAAGTCACTCTATGTTCTAGAAAACTATCCGGCACATATTTCAGAATGAAAGCTTTGTGTTAACAAATGAAGGAATTCTGTCCACAGAAAAAACACTTGAGGGCTTTTATTTCGAAATGAAAGCAGGAAGTGTTGATTTAAACCCCATATTTGCAAATATCGGAGAACTCCGGAGGTTCCTCTTCAACGGCTTATATTCCAGGACGAGTGTCAGGCGTAAGTGAAGTGACATGTTGGAGCTCCTCTGCCGGCTGTTTTGCTATATTGTAG
>CAKAOI010049701.1:6716-97604 GCA_916701655.1 Sebastiscus albofasciatus
AAATAGTTTTTCAAATAATAAAAAAGTAATTGTACAGTATGTCAAAAAATAAAAAAAGTCAAATTATATTTTTTCAAAAATAAAAAAAGGCATAATACAGTATGTCGCAAACATGAAAAAAGTCATAGTATAGTATGTAAAAAAATAAAACAAAAGTCATAGTATAGTATGTCGAAAAAGGAAAAGAAAGTCATAGTATAGTATGTCGAAAAATAAAAAAAAGTCATCGAAACATTTAAAAAAGTCATAGTAAATAAATGAAAAAAGTCATAGGATAATGTCAAAAAATTAAAAAAAAGTCATAGTATTGTAAGGACGAAAAAATGAAAAACTTCATAGTATGTCGAAAATGTTTAAAAAAAGTCATAGTATATTTTTTCAAAAAATAAAAAAAGGCATAATACAGTATGTGACAAACATGAAAAAATTCATAGTACAGTATGTCGAAAAATTAAAAAAGAAATCATGGAATAGCATGTCGAAACATTTTAAAAGAAGTCTTAATATAGTGTGTCAAAAAATAAAACAAAAGTCATAGTATAGTATGTCGAAAAAGGAAAAAAGTCATAGCATAGTTTTTCAAAAAATAAAAAAGTCATAGTACAGTATGTCGAAAACATGAAAAAAGTCATAGAATAGTATGTTGAAACATTTAAAAAAGTCATATTATAGGATGTCAAATTTTTTTTAAAAAGTCATAGCATACTATGTCGAAAAATAAAAAAAGTCATGGTAAAGTTTTTCAAAACGTTTTAAAAAGTCATAGTATAGTATGTCAAAAAATAAAAAGTTAGAATATAGTATGTCAAAAAATACAAAAAAGTCATAGAATAATATGTCAATTTAAAAAAAAAAAAAGTCATAGGGTGCATCCCAAAGCTCTTATTTGTCGTTTCCTTGCTCCTCGCTTGAACCGGAAGTTGTTCTGATGCGCTATCTTGAAGACCGTCCCAAAGCTCTTATTGCTGCTACGAGGAGTGAGGATCGAGGAGGGATCGAGGAGGAATCGAGGAGGACCGAGGAGCGAGGATACATCTGATAACTTTACCTCTCAACAAAACTGGAGTTTCATACCAGAGTGAAGACAGATCACAGATTAAACATTTTATATTTTGGTTGTCTTCTGATTCACCATCTAGTTATAACCTGTGTTAACTGTAGGTGTTCCAGCAGCAGAAGGACCTGCAGTATCTCTCCTTCACACACAGCGAGTGAAGCAGCCTGTCACTGAAAGAGCTTTATAACACCTCACAAACGGATCTAAAACAACTTTCTTCATTTATTAGAATGATTTTTCTTTTCATGATCTGTTATTTCCACCGTTAACTTTTATTAATGATACTATTAAAGTCAGAGAGAGAATGAGAGTCTGTCTGTCAGCAACAAACACCTTTTACATTATTTATTGTCATTTCCATTCAGTCACATGATGTTGATTATTTGTTTATTGTCAGTTTATTATATGTTTAATGTTCATTTTATTTGTTATTCTTGTTTTGTTTTTTACTTAGGTATCTGTTACATGTTCAAAATGAATAATTAATTAAAAATAAGGTCAAATGAAATGGTTGTCCACTCATATCTATCAACATGAATCCCAAATAGTATATGACTGTATGAAAATACTATACAAAATAAGCATATTGTTTGTTTTCTTAAACGGTAGAATGGTGCGTCGCTTTAAACGTTGCGGCTGCAAGGAATTTCCTTTGGTAAAAGATGGTCCAGTGTATACTCTGCTAAAGGAGATAATAAAGGAAGTATTGAAGTACCTTTCCTTAACATTTAGAGAATTCGACAAGCTCTTATCACGGCTGCCACTTGGCTACTTCCAGGTCATTTCACTCAGTTAAGAACCTTCTTAAGCAAAAAAGACTTTTCGACCGCAGCCTCAGAGTCAAATTCCTGGTAGCCTCTATGTGTAGGCCTACTCATACACGGCCAATCAAGCTGATTCTGATCCAACAAGACAAACATTAAAGCTGCAGTGGGTAGAAATGGAGCAAATATGATTTTAAAAAAAAAAAAAAAAATCATGTGCCTCTGTGTCCTCTGTGCTCATAACGGCATCTGCAGGATTTCCCAGACCGGAGGAAAACCATCAATATCAGAGCTGAGCTGGAGCCTGCCGTCTCTGAGCAGCTGTCAATTACTTGCGAACTCCGATCAAACGGTCAAACTAGGCAGCGCTGATCAAATATGAATCAATATTCTGTTACTGTAATGATTATTTCTTGCCTCAAATGTTTTCAGAAACATCTTCTAGTGTACTGTTTAGCTGTAAAATGAGAAAGTTTGTGACCTGGCAGTCATGTTGAGATCTGTTGAGGAAATACCAAGCACCGCCCACCAGCCAGAGCACAGCCAATAGGAACGCTCTCTCTCAAAAAAATGACCTGTGATTGGCCAGAGTCTCCCATCACAGGCTAGATTTTTTTAAAGCCTGAAAACAGAGTCATGAGGAGGAGCAGAAGTCTAGTTATCTCTCAGAACACTTGAATTACAATACGCTGAAAAGGTTGTTATGGAATTTTTGTACAATGATGCCAAAAAAATTGTTGCCTACTGAAGCTTTAACAGCATAACACGGAGGCCACACACACACACACAAGCAGAGCACCTGCATTAACATTAAAATATACACTATAACACAGCCTGGCACTTCGGCCACATTCACGCACACACTAGTCCAAAATTGTAAATTAGCCTACCTTTGATGATTACAGCAGCAAACATTTTGTCATAGTAGGAAATGCACAGGTGTTACTGATATCAGTACCGATGGCTCTGTTCTATTTAAGTGACCCAGTGAGAAGGACAGTGAGCCAGCGAGCCAGCGAGCCAGCTCGCACATACACTAGGATCATGAAGTCAAAGCAGCTAAATGGAATTCAGTCGTCATTAATTTCATTATTTACTTCCACTTGGCACCTGTTGAGGAGAAACTGGAACCTGAGTAAAGGTCTTGGTTGAGAATGATGGCTGAACTTCTTCCTCCTGCTCCTGCATCCGTGTGCTCGTAGTAACTTTTCTGTAACTGGTGGACGTAGATAATAAACACAGAGGAGTATTCATTCAAAATTGATAAAGTAAACATTCAAGGCTTTCTGTTCAGCTGATGCTGTCATCACTACCAGCAGTCAGACACCAGCTGCACACTGATGAGAGAGGAGGGCCTGCTCGCAATCTGGCACTTGCAAAATGCACTGCCACTTTAAAAATCTGACCTATCACGTAGTATTATTCAGCTCACTAAAACATCACTGACTGCTATTCACTAGATCAGCGCCTGAATTGGACCAGAAAAGGTGCCAGTACCTTAATTCAGGAGTTGCATGCCATAATCATCATATCTGTCTCCGATATATTTATATTTAATTTGTATATCTTGGTAATATTTCCCTCTTAAAATGTATTTTTGTATGCATTTTATTACATACATTACATTAGGCTTGTTTGTACATATTTGGTTAATACCTTTTAGGCTATGTAGCTAATGACACAAGTCAAATTGTACACAAATATAATATTGCATAGGCTATATGCTACAATAAAACCAATTTAAAATATGATATCTGTTAGCCTACAGATGAAATTGGATACTGAACAGGAATACCCCGGCATTTTCACCGCTGTTTTCTCAGCATTAAAGTATGCATTGCTGTTTACCCAGATGCAGTTAGGCGTCCCTTACCAAAAATACATTTATTCCAGTGTGCTATTAGTACACTTCTTTTAAACTTAAAACAAGAGATTATACTTTGAGTTTACTTTTTATGTACTTATCAGAGATATACTTAACAAAAGTAGACATAAGTATACTTGGCTCATACTGACAAGTATACTTAAAAGTTTAAGTATACTTGGCTAATACTGACAAGTATACATAAAAGTTTAAGTATACTTGGCTCATACTGACAAGTATACTTAAAAGTTTAAGTATACTTGGCTTATACTGACAAGTATACAGAAAAGTTTAAGTATACTTGACTTAAAGGCCTACTTGTACTTAATCTTTTGATCAAAATATACTTAAGAAAAGTATAATTAAGTATACCTGCCTTATAGGCCTACAGAAAGGTATACTTGGCTTGTAGTTGTACTTACTTTTTGATAAAGTAGCCTATTAAAGTGTGTGTGTGTTTAGGGGTGCGGACCTAGACTCGCAAGGAGGTGGCGAATAAGAAGTAGAGGTACTCATGTAGACAAAACTCAGAGACACTGCAATGGATGATCCAGCGAAAAAGGAAGCCTTCAGATTGGGTGACCCTGAGTGCCAAGTGGGTGGACCCAGGCCCACCTAGGCCCGTCCATGGCTACGCGACTGGCACACTGGCTCTGTATTATTTCTAAAACACTCTAGGCTTTTAAATAGTAAAAAAAAAAAGTCAAAAATATGTTTTAATGAGCCTTTTTATTGTATTTGTTACATAGTTTTTGCTGTGGGCATAGACGCAATAGAAGCCTTAGTTGTCGCACTTGTGTCCAAGTTCCACAGTGATGTTATGGCACAGGCAGCAATGTGTGTGTGTGTGGTGGGCTAACGTTAAATTAAAAGAAACAAAATGTTGAGTGCAATGAAATCGAAGGCTTCTAAGGGATTCCACAGGACTAGCTGGTGAATTTCATCGCTGCGTGTTTCACCACGTTCGCTCACTTTGCAAACCTGTGAAGGTTTAATAGCACAAACCCCTACAGCTCTGAGAACCAAAGTGAACCTCCTTTTTGTATCAAGCAGAAGTGACACTTTTTTTTTTTAAACCATGCATGGCTTGGTTTGCTTAAATTATATTTAGAATAATACTGCTTTTAGTCTATGATACACTATTCTACACATGGAGCAAAAAAAAAAAACAACAACAATAGAAGAACAACATAAAGACATTGTCATGACATATACATCATTTTACAGCATTTCCCCCCCTACATTACTTTACACATCTATCCCGTCTTGTTTTTGACAATAATCAGTACAATCTGGGAAACACAATGAGCTCTTCTCCCATAACTTCACTTCTACTAAGTTGCATGCTACACATTGAGTCTAAGGTGCTGAATAGTTTTCAGTTAATTCTAAAAAAACAAAAAAAAACATGTTCTGCTGGTGTGTTATATGGAGCTTTATCATGATGTTGCACTAAATACTTAATTCTCTCAATGGCTATGTTTCCATCACAGTGAAAAGTTGCTAGTGGATAGACTTACTTTGCCATGATATAAACTGAAATGATGATAAATTTAGCCAAGGCCGTTCTAAATTAATAGCACAATGAGTTCAAAAAACAAACCTATGTAATGAAAAAGTTAAGTTGTGGGATTCTTATTCACTTCAATACAGATTTACATGTTTTAAAACAGATAAATAATGGAGATTTATATGTTCGTCCATATTACTACTTATCATGTAACCCTGATGTTCACATTCATAGTTAGGGAATGAAGCTCCACGTCCTGTGAATGACAAACTGAGATCTCCAGTGATGCCAGTTGAGCTACACATTAATTTGGCATGGTCTATTTTTAACTCTTATATATATTTCACCTAGATCTCGACTAGAGTGGAACAATGTATGTCCCTGTATTCTACAGTAAGGCAACCGGATACAGCTAATGTGCATGACCAATCCTAAATTGTCATAAATACTTTAAAGCTATCTTCATAACATATTATTATTTGATCCAAGACATAACATGGAGAGAAAAAAAAAAAAAAAAAATTCTTGCCAGGACGAGTTTTAAAACACTGGTTAAAAATAAATCACAGCTCGTGAATGATGTACATTGCAGTATTATCCTCTTCGCCCCCCTCACAGACTGCACATCTGTAGTAACATTTTCTTGATTATATGTCCCTGAAAACGTCTTTAATAAATAACTGTCTCTGAAAGGCACTCTGAGATGTGCAGCTCATAGTTTCTAGGAGATAAAACTACCCTAAAGATTACTCACCTGTAACACTGCGCCGGCCTTCCTTAAACTGTCTCCAACTGTCCAGTCCGTCAGTGAGAATAGGTCACATGGTGCAACTTGTCTACATTTGTATAAGCTAAAAATGTTGATGAGCATTAGTCTGAAAGTAGTGGTGTGTTGACTGTGATCTTTCAAAAGACTGTTTCTCTGATATACTCCTTCTTATCCAGTCAACTAACAGACATTTGAGAAAGCTTGAGATGCTCATCTATACCTTGAACGTGTCAACTCTGATTAGACATTAAAAACTGTGCTACTGTTGATTTGCTGGTTAAACTGTTGAGTATGTTTTTTCAGATGTCAGTGGTTCATCAGTGTCAAGGATTTCACATTCCATTGATACCCAACTTTTACATCCAGTGCAATTGTTCCTTATTTGAGCACCTTCTTGAGCAAAATGAAAAGAAACACAAAACTACCACAGTAGTATATATATATAACAGAAGAACCCTCTGCACAAAGCCATCTATTCAACAGATGAAATATCTTTCTAAAGCTGCAGGACACTAAACCTAAGCAGCGGAGAGTTTTAGTGTCCGTCCCACACTTCTTGCCGTTTGGATTCAGTCAAGGCCACTGAGATCGAAGCACACACGCACTGCCAACTCTTTTGATGCCCTCCGCCTTAAAAAAAAAAAACAACACACGTTTTCGCCGATGTTTGTATGCAATGTCACGTTCGAGGGATGATTGTGAGTGAGTGAGTGAGTGCACGTCGTCGATGTTTAATCCAGCAAATAGCAAAGCTTAGTGGTTTGAATGCAGCGCTCTGTTTGTGCTCTCTCCGACCGTCAGTTCATGAATACAACTTTTTTTTCTCTCCACTCTCTTCAGGAAGCACTTGTGTCAAGCCTGTGTTAACCAAATGCATAAAGATGAGGTCAACTCATCGAAGCTGGGGAGGTGGGGGGGGGAGATTTTAGCGCCAAGCCAGAGTGGAGTGGGTTGCCAGGTTGGGGCGTAGGCATTGGAGGGGCAGTGAAAGGGCTACAAGACGCCCTTATGTCCAGCTCACACCTGCATCTCTGAACCACTGGACAAGCCGAGAGCGTTCGCCTCCTCTGTCGTCAAACCGCTCTTCAGTGTCCTCCTCACTGTGCAGACAGGAAGACAAGTGTATTAATACTGCACATGCAGCTATTGTTAGATAATAAATGAAGTCACTTGGCCAATAGTCGACGTGACTCACGTGATTTTCGGTTGGCTCGGGATCGTCTCCTCTCCCGAGGTTGCGTCCGCTGGCTGGGCCCCTGAGTGGCTGACCTGACAATCCTCTCCATGATCTCATCAGCTGTATCATCTGTGCAGTTCACTGGGTCGTCACTGGCAGAGCACCATGGGGGAACACGCCCTAAAATAGTAAGGTCACAACGGATAAGAAAACAACAGACAAATAGGAATGTTAATATTCTTAAAACAATGCTAACATGCTAATGTTAAGCGGGTATTATGTTTAACAATTTCATCATGTTAGTTAAGTGGTTAGCATGCTAACATTTGAAAACTAGCACTTAAAACAAAGTACAGCTGAGGAATTTAATAATAAAGAAAAGTGTTGGACAAATTGAAATGTGGTCGAGACTTTTCACTCAAAACCACAATGTGAACCTCCTGTGCCGCTAGAGGGAAAGTCTATAGATCCATCATCTGGCAACCAGGAACTTAGATTCGGAAGTGGCCATAGAGAGAAAACATATACATATTGAGGCCACAATTTACTAATTTGTGTGCACAAGATATCATTTGTATATTATGTGCCATGCTGGGTATTTGTTAAGTGGAAGCCCCTGCATGACATCAACTGCCTGAAGCTCACCAAAGTTTTATGTATTTATATACATATATTTCTATCAAAGTTTAAAGGTCCCATATCATGCTCATTTTCAGGTTCATACTTGTATTTTGTGTTTCTACTAGAACATGTTTACATGCTGTAATGTTTAAAAAAAACCCTTTATTTTCCTCATACTGTCGGCCTGAATATGCCTGTGTTTACCCTCTGTCTAAAACGCTCCGTTTTAGCGCATTTTGACGGAATTGCAACAGAATTGCGTTGCTAGGCAACAGCTTGGGTCCATGTGTACTTCCTGTCAACTGATGACATTCACATACACAACAACCAGGAAATAAACTGGGACACATTTAGAATGTTTACGTTTAAAATTGTGTCAAGGACCTAAATATTGTATATTTGTGACATCACAAATGGGCAGAAATCATGACAGGTTGTTTCAAATGCAGAGTTTCTGAATACGAGCTGTGTGTATTTCCCTGTGGATTGAGTGTTTCGATACTTTCACAGTATTTATATAGGACTGAAGCCTGCTTTATAATAAAAAAACATGAAAATCTCTCTTTTTTATAATATGGTACCTTTAAGGTTTATTGGTCAAATACTGGTTCTAAAAGTACATGTAATGACATTCCTGAACTCCAAAGTGCCATAACATACATATAAAATACAATAACATGAAGAATCATTATACCGTATAGCCTAATAACTGTGATAGGGAACAAGATTGTGTATCTCGTGTATTACTTATATTCCTTTTCGTAATAAATGTTGCATTGGGTTAGTTACTCTATTAATTCTATTAATAAAATTTCACAGTAATCCATCTTGTACTTGTTGAGATATTTGAGTCCGGCCCAAAGTGGTGGACAGCCTGATAGACAGACACTGCCATCCCCGGAGCCATGATGCTAGCGTGGCTAAAAATAGTAGTTCTAGTGAAAGATTAAAGGTTTCAGGTAGGATTACGTCAGTAAAACTGAAATGCTTGAGCAGTTAGGGCAACAGAGGAATGCAAATTGCAATGTACTGGATGGATGGTGATGATATTAATATAAAAGCTACGTAGGGGCTGTAACATGTTTGTGAGACTGACCTCTGGTGCTGCTGGCTCTGGTGCGTGTACGGAGGCCTGGCACCGTGGACGTCACGCTCTCTCCGCCCTGCAGGCTACTCTTTAGTACGGCCTTCATGTTCTCATGTTCAGCAGCATCTTCCGCATACTGGATACCCTGAGGCTGGCTCTCCTGTGAGTCTGATGGGGCACCGCCAAATTTACCACTCTGGAGGGAGATGGGGAGGACACAGGATTACAATATCTGATATTTTATTAGTAGGAGACGGTGACACTCAGCTCCATGCTCTGGCACTTTTAGTATTCAGGAAGGAAGAGTTTTAAATATCAAACTCGTCATACAGGTTAATCTTTAGTAGTGACACGGCACTTTCCAGCCTAATATAAGAACAATTAGTTATTTTCGAAGAGTTGAAAGTTCCACATTCACAGTTGCTGTTTTATTCTTCAACACACTCACAAAAACAATCCTTCTAAAATGCCAGGTTGAAGAGTACACCTTCCCTTTCTGAGATCCATTCAGTTCTACCAGGAAGTAGCTGCGACTCCTCCTCGTGAGAGTCTCTCAACACTCCAGCAGACGTCATGCAAACACCTCCTTGTCTCTCATTGCCAAAACCTTCAAGCTTCCTCATTCATGTAAGGTCACACGCACACAGAACCAGTCTTACTGATGACTTGTCCTTTTGTTAATCCTCGTAAATACACCCGTTGTTGTTTAAAAGTCAAGACAGCACGGTCTGGTTGAATGTTAGTCACAACAGAAAAGTTCACATGCGCTTGTTTACACACAAAGTCACCCCTCCTACCTCACTATCATCGTCATCCTCACTCTACAGAGATAAAGGAAATGGAAGAAAAAACGCATGTGATAAACGTACAACTGATTTATCTAATTGGCTGTTACAAAGGTTGTCGCATTTTCTCAAATCATAAAGAAGCATGTAATCCTTGATTTATGTGGTAAACATTAAAGGTCCCATATCATGTTCATTTTAAGGTTCATACTTGTATTTTGTGTTTCTACTAGAAGATGTTTACATGCTGTAATGTTAAAAAAACAACTTTATTTTTCATACTGTCAGCCTGAATATGCCTGTATTTACCCCTCTGTCTGAAACGCTCTGTTTTAGCGCATTTTGACGGAATTGCAACAGGATTGCGTTGCTAGGCAACAGCTTGTGTCCGTGTGTACTTCCTGTCAGCTGATGACATTCACATACACTACAATCAGGAAATAAACTGGGACACATTTAGAATGTTTACGTTTAAAATTGTGTCAAGGGTCTAAATATTGTATATTCGTGACATCACAAATGGGCAGATTTCTGTGCAAAGAGTGTTTCGATACTTTCACAGTATTTATATAGGACATAAGCCTGCTTTATAATAAAAAAACATGAAAATCTCACTTTGTTATAATATGGGACCTTTAAATGAGCTGTTCAACATTGTAAGAAATACGCTTATTTGCATTTTTGCTGAGAGTTAGATGAGAGGATTGATACCACTCTTGTGTCTGTACTGTAAATATGAAGCTGGGCACAGCAGCCGGTTAGCTAAGCTTAGCATTCAGACTGGGAACAGGGAGAGCCTGATTCTCTATGTATACCATACAAAACAATGCAGATAGGCCCTTATATATACAAGCTATAGAACAGATGAGCATATTTGAGTGTGGTTAAGGTGTGGGCCTTGTTATTCCTCCTTCAGGGACATCCAAAGGTTTGAATTTTCACACAGTGATTGAATTAGGGTCCCTTTGAAGAGAGAGGGGCCCCTGCCAAGGCTCGCTGTGGAGTCCGCTCTGAGCAGCCGACTCCTTAGGGTTTAAGGGATTTTAATCACGCAGGGAGGTGTTTGCTCTGGCCTTTCTTAGCCTGCTGCAGCTACAGAATGAGATACACTAAAAACAACTCACTGCTTGTTGTTACAGTAACCTATACATGTGAATACCGAGGAACTACGCTGATGTCATTATAAACGTATGCCGGGTCTGTCAGAAATGTCCACGTTTGGCGCTTTAACCAGATTAAGGTTATAACAAGTGTCTAGGGGATCGCTCATATTGTCCCGTAGAATTGAGAAAGTACAAACTAAACAAAGGCGAGGATCAGGAAATGGAGAGAGCGTATGTGTGTGACCCTTGCTCGTGGTGAGGAGCACTTACATCTGTTATCATTTTTCCCCTGGTCTTGTTCCTCTCTCGGTGGTTGGCCCTCTTCTGTTTCTGCTGTAGCACGCGCTCTCTTGTTGTGCGATACTCCAGGGCAAATTCGCTCAGGATCTTGCTAAAGCGATGAATGCTGACCTCACGTACCGCATATATCGGATGGCCCAGGAACAGCAGAAAGGCATGAAACCTGCAGATGTGCAGAG
Source organism: Sebastiscus albofasciatus (assembly GCA_916701655.1). NCBI lineage: Eukaryota > Metazoa > Chordata > Actinopteri > Perciformes > Sebastidae > Sebastiscus > Sebastiscus albofasciatus. The sequence continues at coordinate 17,933 of CAKAOI010049701.1, forward strand.
AAACATCACATCGCTGTAGAGAGATCCTTTGACGGGTTAGGGTTTATACATCCTTCAAAATAATAGACACCATAAATGGTTGTAAATGCCATTGAAACCAATACAGTATAAATATAGAATATATGATCTTTTGGCAAAATGCAAGACATATTTGATTTAATCCAGCGTTTGCTCTACACCTGATTATACCTGTTGAGTATTCTTCGATGTACAATCTTCAGAATAATGATTCTCTCGGCGCAATCTTTGAGGAAGTCGGACATTTTTTGTTTCAATGGTGGTTTCATCTCATGTTTCGCAATGACCTTGAGGTGATCCCAGGATGCTTTGCACCTTCGCTCCATCTGGGCCAGATTGTCTTGAAGCTGGTCAAAGTCCACCTGACAACAATATCACAGAATTGTTAAGAGCTCTCTTCAGTGGATATGACATTACTGCTACTAGTAACAAACGGATACTGTGGGACAAAATGTTTTAAAAAAGGTAAACAACCTTGGTCAAGCGGGTGATGGCTCCTATCTCCGAGTAGAGATCAGTGCTGTCTGGAAACTTCTCCACCACGATGGAGCAGGCGTGGTGCAGCAGGGACTGCTTATGAACCGTGTCCTTCACCTCCGGAACTTTCTCCAAGTAATTCAACTCAAAGCCTTTAGCCTAGAAGATGCAAGCGCACACGGCAGTACAGTCAGAATGTGGGACGGAAACAACTGTCTGAAATTAAAAATCAAGAGCTCCTAATCGAGGACTAAATTGCAGTGAATTTCCTTTTTGGCACGGTCAGAAAAAGGGGGCTCAAACGGAGTGCGCCACGTAGATATGTACCGTAGATTTATTAGGCTGGTGATTATCAGAAACCGCAATCTACTTCAGAACCTGACCGATTGTTCTGCTCACCACAGCGAAAAGCTAAGAAAAGCCCGGACATATCATGAAAGACATAATCCCAAACAGGATCTCCCTTGTTCTGCTGCCAGTTTTAAATGGCTTACTGCAATATAAATGCAGCCATTATTTACGGGAACTACTTGTTTTGATGTTGATGACTTATGTTTCCCTTTTGCAATCTTGGCTCTCACATCCCAGAGGTCCACTAATACATACACGTAGAAACCCCCGTCACAAAGGGAGACAAAAAAATGCAAGTTCAAACACACGAGCAGCCAGACAAACACAAACTGTCAGAACCACACAATCACACACAACCTCCCTCCCTTTTTCCCCTCCCAGACAGACAGAGCCAGGTTCAGCGGAGGCCTTGACGAGCGTTTTTTACTGTAGAAGGACAGTGTCTGGTGCAGACAGTCAGGCAGCACATTCTTCTACACATAGAGAGTCCACTGTTATCCTTGCCAAATAAATATGAAAGCGGGGGAGTTTGGGGGAGGAGGAGGAGGAGGAGGAGCGAGGGAGGAAATGGAGGAAGTGAGTAAAAGACACAGATGGAGAGAGAAAGTGAAAAAACAGGAACCTCTAAGCCATACATGTCTGGAGGGTTACTCACATTAGTGCCATTGAGGAAGTTGCCAATTGCCAGCAACGTGGTCAAGATGTAGTGGAGGGTCTTGTTTTTCTCTAACTGGTCCATCCCTTCCTTCAGGTCCTGCAGAGGCTCTGCCACTTCCTAAAAGAGCATGTCAGGAAGCACATTATCAATAACACTGAGCTGTCTAGAAAAAGACCCTCCAACCTAGGACACATGGCAGTCAGTAGTTATTTTACGTAATGGAAAAACTTTCATGTTGAGAGTGCAAAATGAACGTTCACCAATGGATGAAGGTGGTGGGGAAGGCATGGAGATAGGCATGTTTGGGAGACTTTCGCGATTCATCAACCAGTATTGTAAGTAGCTTTTTTTCTTTTGATTGATACTGTAGTAGTCGCTACAAGTCTTTTTAAAATTGTACCAAATTTTAGAAAAATGCTGACTCACTTTCTTGCTTGAGATTTAGATGAGCAGATTAATACCACTCTCATACCAGTCAGTTAGTTTAGTTTAGTATAATACATGGTGTTTTTAACGGACTCAGAAGCTCATTTAGTGAGCGACTAGTGATGCCTCAGTGTGCTACTGAACGATTCAGGAGCTCTTTTGTTCCAGCAGCGATCAGATTTTTTAATGAACATTAATATGCCATTAGATATGGCCTGGATCCATGGTACCTTTCAGCTGCTGATTATGTCTCAAAGGGCTTCTTATGATGTTATTTATTCATTGGTGTATTGTGAATACTGTGTTTTTTGTTGTTTGTTTGTTGTTGTCTGACTTGGTGGCAATCAAATTTCCCCACAGGGATCAATAAAGCTGTCTACCTATCTAAAGACTGGAAGCATGAGGAGACAGCTAGCCTGGCTATATCTATATAGTCACTGCAGCTTGTTGTTACCAGGCTAGGTTAGCTGTTTCCCTCTGTTTCCAGTCTTTATTCTAAGCGGCTACCAGTTGTAGCTTCATAATTTCTGTTCAGACGTGACGGTGAAAAAAAAACCCCAAAACACTAAAGAACTGTCCATTGTTTCACTTCTGTAACTCTGTAAGGTGCGACCTATCTGCATGTGTTTAAAGTGCACAGAAATGTGTCTGACCTTCTCAATAAGCTCATAGTCCATCTTGAATGCCCACAGCTGCAGGCGAGCCGACAGCTCTGTGATGGAGGAGAGGGTGAGAAGGAACTGTTCGGCGTTGCCCAGGGGGATATCAGGGTTGACCAGCTGAGCCTCCTGGATCCTCTGCTTCTCCTCCTCTGTGGGGATCATCGTCAGGATTTTCTAGGAGAGAGAGAGAGAGGAAGAAACGAGAGGAGGGGAAAGGGAAAGGGAAAGGAACAGGCTTATAGGAGCATTCATCAAGTCAAGCTATCAAAAGTGTTTCAACGCCTGAGTAAAAATTGTACATAATATGACAGGGAGTAAATCAGTAGGAGGAAAGAGGAAACAAATTGATCCTGACATTTCTTTCTCAGTTTATCTAAGATGTTTCCAATTTTTCCCACAGACTTGTGTGACATCTGAACTTTCAACCTCGCCTTTGTTGTCTGACTGAAAAGATCCCCAGAGACAAAAGGTGGAGAGGAATACTCCTTTCTGCTGAGAATGAACTCAAGGTGAAGCTCTGAAAAACTACAGGTTATATAACACCAAAGGGAACGCGACATTAATCATTATCTGCTGAAAAGTCTGTCGGACGTTTTTTTTTTTTTTAAAACAAGCTGAAAATATGCATGTGGTGCTAACCTTTAATCATCGTTGTGATTGATTACATGAGAACAGCCAAAAAAGCCAGCCGTGAAGCCAGGAAATCACATGATACGTCAACGCTGTGAGCCATCCTATCTAACGGAGTTAAATCTCTCGTTTGGGGAAATCCATCAGTGTATTTGGTGTGCCGAGTAAATATCATTCAAGAAAACCGTGTTTATTTTGGACCCGCTGAGCTTGAATGAGTTTCATCTGATAGACTAGACAGTGCTTACAACATGCAGCACCAATATAGACACAGAATGTGTCTTTAAAAAACGCTTACCTCAATGCCTTCCTTGTTCAATGCATACTCATCAAAGTTGAGGATAGCGGTCTTAATGGTGCGAGGAGGAGGTAAGACAGTCAAGCCGATGTTTATAGCGTTGCTGCGTTTTGAATCCAGGACTATGATTTCTTGTCGTTTGCCATCAACAGCTGCTTTCTATGAGAGATATACAAAACAGTATCATATTAGATCATGCATCTTGAGTAGTGGAAGCAGGTCTTAATGGTTTAAAGATGCACTATACAAAATATGCGTGAAAAACACACCCAGCCTATCAGCCTTTATCATGAAATGGAGATGTGACAGAAAGCACATAGCATCCTATTCAATTAAACTGATGTAGTAACAAAATACAAGATTTTCTCCTCTCATTAATATCGAGAAGGGTTTCACCCAGAGTGGACAAATGTATCACTAAACTCACAAAATGATCCTTTCTTATATGGTACCAGATAGCAGGGAAGCCTGAGCTACAGGAGAGAAACTGAGGGGCAAATCAGGACTGCAAAATAAACCTCCGAAAGTATACATACAGTAAAACTGAATGGTTCAGCGAGACAACACTATGTTACCTTTGTGACAGGCAGCTCCTTGGATTTGGACTCAAACAGCTGCTCCAGCTTGGATGTGTCCAGTTTAACTGGCTCCAGTTTGGACCACAGGGACTCCTTACAGAATTTATGACTCTTACACTGCCAGTCCACGGGACGCACTTCGTTCCAGAAGAGACGGATGGTCTTCTTCTTCTTTTGGAAGAGAGGCATTTCCCCTCCTCGACTCAGCTGAGGCGAGGGTGGAGGGATAGGGGGCATGAATGGTGGGGGTGGGGGCATCATTTTGCCAAGCATGGGAGGAGGAGGGGGGCACCCAAACAGGGGCGGGGGTGGTGGCAGGGCAGCATTGCACGGCAGAGGGGGAGGTGGCGGTATCAGGTGACCTGACCCCATCACAGTGTCCATATCTAAAATGTCCATGTCATCCTCGTCCCTCAGATCCGTGAAGTCCATTTCTTTGATCCGCAGCTCCCTGGGTGCGGCCATCAGCTGATCCCAGATATAGTCTGACTCTTTCTTAGGGGGTAACGTCGATGAGGCGGCGGTTGGCGATTTGTCGGTCTGCTGCTGCTCTTTTGAGGCCTCAACCTCAGGAGGAGACGATAGGCCTTTGACCAAATCTCCAAACCTCTCCGCCACTGCTCGGACACTGCCCTGGTTGTCCAGATGTCCCACCTCCATTTTTTTCACATTTTCTTCTCTGGCCTGTCTATGAGCCTCCAGTGTGGAGATCCTGCTGGCCAAGCTGGCCACAGAGGAGTCACTGACCTCTGCCTCCTTCTCACATTTACAGTTCTCCTTCTCCGTTTCTGCTACATTCCCTTCATCCGTGCTGGATGTCGTCTGAGCGTAGAGCATGTCCAGCATGAAGCGCTTGCTGTTGAGTATTTTGTTGCACTGGTCATTCACATCTGCGTCTTTAATGCACTGTGTCCACTGGCCTGTTGAAGACAATTTTTGACATTGAGAAAAACATACATAGATGATAATCTAAGTAAGGGGAAATCAAATTAGCATCGATCATACCTGCTTCAATGTCATTGGTGAGTTTCTCCTCCCGCTCCTCCCTCTCCAGAGTGCTACTCGTGGAGGAGATGCTGGATGCAGAGCAGTTGTCTTTTTCATTCACTTCCTCATTCTGTCTCTCCTTCTCGCTCAGCAGTACGCCGTCTTCTACATCCCTTTCCGTCGGCTGCTCCTTCTCAAACTCTTCCTCTAATTCGACATTCACCTCCACATCTGGCTCTCCCACCTCCACCACATCTGCTGCCTCCGCTTCCTCTACTTGCTCTTCTACTTCTACTTCATCCCTGCACTGTGTCTGCTCCTCGAGCTTCTCCTGCTCTCGCCTCTCTTCCTTCTCCATTCCCGACTGTTCATCCGACGCCGGCTCCGCCACTACATTCTGGTCAGACTGACTCTCGGCAACATCCTCCGTCTCTGCAGGCGACTCTGTCTCAGTCTGCTGCTTGTCTGGCTCTGAGGGAGGTGTGGGGGAAGGTTCTGATACTGTTAACTCTGGCGCTGGACTTTTGGTTCTGGTCTGTGGGTCAAGGTTTGGCTCTGAGATATGTTCTGTTCCTGGAAGAGAAATCAAAACAACGTGGAAAAAAAATGTTACTTGAAGTACCTCACTCATGTGCGTTTATATTATCTGATAGTCTTCAGAAACATTCTTTGTTTATAATTAAAACAGCTCTAAATTGCTTCCTGACATGTCCTTAATTGCACTGTACATTTCCAGACTGTAGAAATAATTCACAAAGCAATCATCAAATTCTCTTACCATAGCTCATGACCATTCAACACACACACACACACACACACACACACACACACACATACATACACACACACACACTGTAATAAAACACAACGTGAGTGGCTGAGGAGTGATTCACAAGTTCTGGGAAAAAGGTACAATTTGAATCTTTGTTTTAAGTAGTTACCAAAGAAGTATGTTTTAGAAAAATAAACTACTTTAATATTGAAAGAAACGAGCCCTTTTGATTGCAATCCTCAAATCACTCTTCAGAAACACATACTGTCCAACATCAAGATATCTATTTTACAACAACATCTCTGTTTCACTTATACATTTTGATACGCATTTCTACAGTCAAGTAGTTATTCTCAATAATCCCTTTCAGCAGAAGTGCAGCTGAATCTAATTTCTGTGCGATAATCACTCGTCGAGAGTTAATGCCAAGCCCAGTGTGTGTGTGTGTGACAGGTGCACTGACAGCCAGTATAGTCTCTGCCAGCTCTACAAGCCAACATTACAGTCCATTCATTCTCATATCACTTGAGTACTAATGATGACTAAATGGCTGGCAAACACCAGTTACCTGACGTCTGGTGTGCAGTGGCGACTGTGTCTTCCTGTGAGATGATGGACGAAGGCGTGACACAGCGGGACGCCGAGCGGCTGGCAGGGTTGGGACTCAAACACAGAGTGATCTCTGTCCGTCCTCTTGCTGGCACCCTGGGGCGCTCCCTTTCACACTCCTCTGCGGCTAGCCTCTCCACAGCCTTGTACCTGCAATGACCAAAAAATGTAGCTTTCAGATGTCTGCACACTGTGGTTTAAGATGCATGCCTGATCTGTAGTAGAAGCTGTTTAACTCGGCTCAGACATACAAACAAATGAACTGCAATTTAGCTTTATTTTTTCAAAGTGAATGTGTGTGAAAATGTTACTCATATTTGTCTTTTAGGGGTAGAGAAATGTATACAACCCTCATTCTATATAATGGGCCTTCAAAGAAATTCATGAATTAAAAAAATAGAATCCCTGGAAAAAATTACATTTTAGAAATGTTAAGGCTTCATCCAACAGTGATGAATCATTCTGTCAATTTTTAGTGACTAATAACCATTATGTCAATATTTGTTCTTTAAACACATATGGCATATTTGTCTTATTCCTGGGTAATTATGGAAAATGGAGCTGTAATTACCATAACTCAGAGAGTCAAATGATGACAAATGACATCCTTCTTTTGTTAAAGTTGCTGTTAAAGTTAAAGTTGTTTAAAGTGCTGTGAACTGAGTACTCTCAGTTCACATGTTTATTTCTGGGGTGAAAAAGGTGAGGGCATAAGAATGAGCTGGAAATTATATTGTGCACAGTCAGAAGGAGATAACTGGATCACATCTATGCCAAAACACAATTACACACTTGTCCTGTTGGGTTTGGGACGTCTTAATGGTGAGCAGGCTTAAAGATTCAAGAGTTTTATTTGCCATTTGCACCTAAGTACATTGGAATTCTGAGTTCTCAGTTTACACCAAGTCAAATTTAAGAAAGGAAAAAAAGGTAGAAAAGGCACAAGGTAATTACAGTACAAAATAAGTATCACATTCAACTCAACACAATAAATAAATACATTATTAAAATATAAAGCGCCCTGAGTGTAGTCAATAAATAAACTAAACTACCCTCTGCATAGGAACGATACCCCCAGAATACAAATATGCGGTATATATTATATATATATATATATATATATATAATAATATTAAAGGGACTCTGTCACCTATAATTCAGCCTGAGGCTTTACATCTGCTATCTGGCAGCATTATTGTCCGATCCACGTGAACCCGTGAACTAAAGTAAACTCACCTTTCCTCTCTGGCTTGTCTTGCTTCTTCCCTCTTGTCAACATAATCCCGACTGAGATAGGAAGACAGAAACAGAGTCAGAATTTAGGACCTGCACTCACAGTATGTATAGATTCATATTTCATTTGCTTAACTGAAAATGACATGGTGAGCGTAAAGAAATTTACAGAGCATCATAAAAAGGTAAGACAAGACATTAGAGCAGAATATGCTTTTGCAGATTCGTCCTGCCATTATTCAGTATTTCTAATGATCCTCATAAAGAAAGACAGCCAAGAGCTTATCAGAGGGATTTATGAATATCTCGCCAGAATCACCTGTTTCACAAAATGCCAACATGTCTCTATTGGCTCTACAGCTGCCTACATTCAAAAGTATAGACATAATATATTCCCTCTGACACGAAGTCATGCAGCGTTTTATCAGATTCTTGAGGTGAGACTAACTTGAAACGGTTCCTCTCTTCTCTTTCGATTCTCTGCAGGCGCTCTTCTCTTTCCAGGCGTCTCCTCTCTCTCTCCGCAGCCAGAGACTCCTGATGCTGTCTGTACGATGAAGTTAGCAAGCCCCCTAGAGCAGGTCTAAACAGCCATAGAGAAAGAACAAATGTGATGACATTATCACAACTGAGTGATTAGTTTGCGTTTTGATTTGGGCATTTGCACATTTGTTCAGATAAAAATCTTCTGCATTAGCTGCGGGGAAAGTTGAGATGCCAACCTGTCAACCGGTTTGGAGTCTGGCGTGCAGGTTGCTGAACTAGTGAAGCGATGGATGGTTGGTGTAGCAGCCTGGCGTCTGCCAGGGTATGGACTGCCATTGGCATTGATTCTGTTAAAAGAAGGGGAAAATAAAAGCTTTGTTCTCTCCTGAGACATTTTTCCACTGAAAGACAGAGAAGAAAGGTGGACAACACTTCAAGAATCTGTGCTGTGAATTCCAATGTCATACTGCTGGATAGCTTACACTGAGATATGACTGTGTTGAGTGCTCTTAAGCACTTCTCCCTAAGCATCTGAATAGCTTTCCTGTGAGGAAAGCCATGCCATGAAAATCTGAAGGGTATCTGCAGGTGCACTGCTCATCCATGTCTCTACAGGGGACAATCTTTCATAAATGCATCTTTTCACTAGGCCTACTCTTTTCTCAGACGCCTTGTAGCTGCTGTGTTGAATCTGAGAGAAGATTGTGCACATTTTGTCTCAGAACAGTTGCACAACACATCGTGCATTAGAAACAGGCAGACTGCATTATGTGCACATCTCTCTAAAACTATTAAAGGTGCTAAATGCAACATTTGGTTATCAGCTGTAACCGCCTTATGAGAGCAGTGCAGAGCGGTGGCCGTGAGACAGCCAGTGGGACACGCTCACATGCACTAAAAGCATGCGCGGCCTGCCCGGCGATGTCAACAAAGCACAGAGAAGCTCAGATTACAACACACGCAGACAGAGGGTGAGCAACTTCATTCTCTATCTTTATATAGCAAATAGTTGTTTGCTGCTATATTAATGCTCTGGATATTGTAAAGAGCACCTGTAATGTAAATCACAAAACCTCAGAGCCACTATACATCTTGTCCCTGCGCACTCTTGTTACACTTGACCTGTTGACACCTGGCCTTACCTGTCAGCCCAGCAGGGCTTTCTAGCAGTGTAAGGTGTAGGAGAGTTGTTTTTATCTGTCAGACTGAAGATGGAAGTGAGAAAGAAAGAGAGTAACAGTCAGGTCAGACACTCCGAAGATCGAATTATGAAATGTTAGTCACACAAACAAGATAGTGAAACAGCAGTCGAAGGTAGGAGGGCTGCAAGACCACGCAACAACACAACAACAGAGCCGACAGGGGCAAGACAATATCTCTGTCTGTCTTACCGATTCAGTGTGCTATTTAGAAGGCAATAAAACTACTGTTAATTCTAATAAATAAAACTATTTTAGAGGCTTTTCCCTGGATCACTTCTTATTGTCCACTGCATAGAGAAGAGGGAATCATTTCTGCTTATCTGGCATCTGGCATACATGCTGAGGAACTGCTATGCCAGTCCAGCTTTGGTTGCTTATCCTGTCTCTATTGCTACAGATCTCTGCAGAAACATGAACAAATAAGACACAGTGACTGTGACTCATGCCAATACTTTGAATTCTTTAATGCTTTGAATTAATTTATTGACTTGTCTTAGATTAACTGTGGTGCAGAGCCACAAATGGAAGACAGATGAGTAGTAAATGTCTGCAAAAATAATGCTTTCCAGCAAAACTGAGAAAAAGGAAGTAATCATGACTTTCCTTTTTCTAGTACAGTATGTCTTTGGAGATGACAGATCATGCAACGTAAATTACATCTAAGGGGAAATAGAGGTGACTATCAAGACAATATTTTTTAAGTGATGAAGGAGGTAGAGAGGAACTAAGCTACAGCAAGTCCGACACGAATAACCTCATGGGACGCAATATAGAAGATAGAAAATATAATTTTTTTTAGAATGACTATATCTGTTTTTACTCTTATGATGCTTACAGGTGTCTTTTGCTGCGTTTATATTGAGCTACAAAGAGACACAGACACCAGTGATGGGGATGACGATGTGTTGCCACCCTGTAAAGTCTAACACAAGTAGGTGAACTGTAGCTCCTTCCCTCTACCTGTAGTGCCTTTCTCTGTCGTGACTCTCCTCAGCCCCGACAGACACCTGGCTCTGGTTCAAGTCAGGGGACGGAGGGAGAGGGAGAGGTCGAGGGGGAGGGAAGGGAGGTGAGGCTGGGGTAGACTGACACTGAGGGTGTGCTGAGCCTGGCACTCTACGCAGAGCAACACGGAAGACACAGTGAGGTGGCTGGGGAGGAACGCACCAAGGACTAAAGGTCCTCTTTCTAGGTGCGACGGACACAGGAGAAGATGTCCTGGTCTTGACGCTGAGATATTCTCTCTGCCCTGGCTGGTCACTGGCTCTAGGGAGGATGTTGGCCATACACTTTAAGTTCAAACACATGTTAGGAGTGTCTGCTACAGCCGGAGCCACACTAGGATGACAAAATACACAAGAGAGTAGGAGTCCAAAGGGAATGAAGAAGCATAAGAATACTTTCAAATGGAAGAAAAACTACTGTATGAGGGAAACGGAGGAATCACGCTTGGGGAAACCAGTTGGCCTAAAATACCTGTAGGCGCCCTGTCTAGAGGACTCAGTGACCGGATGACTTTCATCATCTGCCTCGTCCTCGTCCTCCTCATCCTCCTCCTCCTCTCCCTCCTCCTCCTCCTCCTCCTCCACTCCTTCCTCCTCCTCTTCTTCCTCTTCCTCTTCTCTGTAGTGAGGAGGAGGGATCAAGGGTTGAAAGGAGGAAAGGGAGGATGTAGGCAGGCGAGAGGAAAGAGAAATTGGACAGAGACAATATGAAAACACAGAGCAAAAGGAAAGCCCGGGCGAGACACAACACACAGAAATGACAGACACTTAAAACATGCTCGTCAAAAAGCATTAGAAGTAGAAGTAGAGAGACAAACATTGAAAGATGTACAAGAAGGTTAGTGGGTTTTGACAACAGTCAAAGACAACGTCTCAAAATGTTAGAAATGGATACGCACGGGCAACAGTTACAACTACATTCAAGTGTCATTTCTATGGTAGCATTAATACAAAAGAAACTGTTCAATATAAAACATCTCCCAGTGATTTTAACATTCAATTCAATAACAAGTGTTGTAGGATGTAGGAGATATGTTGTGTGTTTGAACTGAAACATCGTCATACATGAGTCTGTGGCCACTTTGCTATTTGGATCCCTCTCAGTTGTCTGGATTTCATTAGCAATATGGAAAATGGTGATCTTCAAAGGCGGCTCGGATTTCCTGCGGTGGACTGGAAGAAGCTAGGTATCATATGACCTGCTGGATTGAATTTAAGTATACCTGAAGACCTGAGTGCTACCAAGAATATGAGTACATATCCTACTTAAAAAAAAAAGCTTGCTATCAATGATGGGTGATTTAATAATGTGGAGCTAGGACAGACAGACGTAAGTGGTGATTTAAAAGACAAAAAAAGCAAGGAGACAAATAATTCCTAGTTTAAAACTCAAGCCTTGTTTTTGTCTTCTGGTGTATGAACTATAATAAAAAGGGTAATGAAGGGTTAACGTGACTTCCATAAAAAGGAACTGTCTGACTAAGTTTTTCTGGTGCTTTTATAGGCATAGTCCAAGCTACTGCACAATTAAACAAGATTGCAATTTGCTTCTTGCTTGAATCCCCCGTTGTGGTTTCTCCGAGTTTGTATTTGTTGTGTATAAAACAGATGGCATTGTGGAGTTTGAGTTCAACGCGACTCTCACTGAAGGAAGCGTGACTCGAGTCAGAGAACAGATAGCTCATATCATGTGTTTACAGAAGCTTCCTATTTCCATTTGTGGCAGGGGGAATGTCTTTGACAGTGGGGAAATTAATTCAAATGTCACTTTGCAGCAATGGTCTCCTCTTTTGCCGTTCTTTAAATTACTATATAATTAAATTCTCTGCTCTGGCTCTGGACAGAGTAGACGCATCTCTCCAAGGCTGAAATATAATACAACACTTGCAGTCAAGCTGTTTCCTATGAAACAGAGTAATACTCCATGGACCTGGAATAATTTGTGATTCCTTTTTAGTTGCAGCTATCTCTCAGGGTTTAAAATATACAAGATCAAAACAAACCCTCCTGGCTGAACCTTTTAAAACCAGGATCAGACCAAGTTCAAGCTAAATTTGAAGCAAGGATAACGGTTCTTTGGTTCTTCTTCCAGTTTTCCATTTCTCTCTGTCCTCCCCCTGCCTCACCTTTCACTGATGTCTTCAACGCGTTGGCCACCGAAGGGCAGGAAGCTGCTCGCGTGAGTGTGAGGGCTGCTGGGTGATGCTGGGGCAGAAGCGTGGCCCCTGCTATTCTGGAGCGAATGTCTCCGGCTGCGTCTTCTTTCCAGGCCTCGCCTCTCGTTGGTGCCACCAACGCTGGCCCGCCGCCGGTCCTTTCGGACGCTGGGAGGCAACTGGGTTTCATCGTCTCCGTCCTCGTGGCGGAGAGACACCTGGATCACAGAGAAACTGAGTAAATAAACAGCAACCTTGGTACGCAGTTCATTTCTGGCTGCCGTATGAGTGTGTGAGATGTCGAGGGACCTGCGACCTATTGTGAGACACACATGCCCGATAACATTACATTAAGGCTGGTCGTGATAATGTTGTGACAGTGTATGCTTCCTGACCTCGTAGATGTTGAACTGTTCCACGAGGTCGAGGTCAGTGCCTTTCCGGCTCAGATGTCTCTGGGCCACGGCTTCGATGCCCTTCTCCTCCAGACAGTCCACCATGTCGTAGTAGGAGTCCTGATCCGGGAGGCCTGCCAGAGTCTGAAATACAATCACATTCAATAAGAAAGAAAAAAAAAAAAAACATGATAAAAACCTTGTCTCTGCAATATTTCAGATTAACTGTGAAAGAAAAATAAATTAGAAGAATAAAGAAAGTTTGCCTGAGAGACAGAAAGGGAGTAAAATTACTTATTTCTCTAAACTTTGTATTGAAATGTAATCTGTAGCCAGATATGCTATCTAAATAAACTTCAATCAGTAATATCTAATGCACTTATACTGTCTGTATTTTGACTCCAAAGTTGGATCAAAGTTGCCCTACGCACTATGAAAAACAGGGCAGGTTCATTATATACATGATACTGTACAATCCATACATATTTTTAATGAAGGTAATCTGTTATTGGTGTTGTAAACTACTGCAGTGACTCCTTCTTTGTAACAAATGCAATCACAACATACAGATTCAATTTGCACCTGATTCAATCATACTGACAAAGTGGCCAGGCAGATCTTTTTGGAAACAATTCAGATAAGAAACCCCAGAGGCCGTTTGAAAGATAGAGACCCAGAAAGAAGATAATACACTTAAATAGTAATTTCAGTATTTTTCAACCTGGACCCTATTTTCCCATGGTTTTGTGTTTAGCTAACTAATAGGGACAACAATTTTTGAAATTGGTCATTTACGTCATTTACGTCGACAAAAAGTGTTTGTTTTTGCCATGACGGGCTCTAATTGTTATTATAAGTGTGACAACTTTATGGAAAGAGTCTTGCTCAAGGAGAAGTCTCGTTCTGAAATCTCGCGAGGTGACGATTTGCCGAAGACAATGGTGGAATAGTGAATACATCCAGCCGGGCAGAGTTTGTTGTGTTGGAGTACAGAAAGCGTAGCTTAGTATAATCTAAAGATTTTCAATGTCATGGCTGAATATTTAAATGATTACGACAACGTGGATGAGGTCTTTGAATTTGATGGCCGCCCGTATTTATTTGAGCCAGAGTATACGGATATTCAGATTTCACAACGAGACTTCTCCTTAAGCGGGACTTTGACACAATAACAAACAGACCTGATCAAGCGAAAGGTAAAGAAAAACATTTTATTTCTCTGCAGGGTCCTTTCCATAATGTTGTCAGACACTTATAATAACAATCTGAATCCATCAGTGGCAAAAACGAGCCCTTTTAGTGAACGTAATGTTACACCGATGCTGCTCACTTGCTCTTACAGCTCGTTTTGCAGCCTGTTACAACGTTATCCCTCAATACTGGACCAATTTCAGAAATTGTTGTCCCCATTAGTCACTTAGACAACAAAAAAAAGAATAGGGTCCAGGTTGAAAAATACCAAAGTCGCCCTTTAAGGAGCCAAACACGTTAAAGGGTAAGTAATTGGTATAATGCTAGTTGCCAGCCCTAGGTGGTATTCTTTCACTGACCTTATTAATGAGTGTCATCGCATACACCAGCAGCTCTGTATCCACTCCATCCTTCTCATCCAAGATCTCCATGACGTTTGACCACAGTTTTGTGCCTGCAGCGGCAAAAGACATGCAACACATTTTTATATCACAAGAGAAACTCCAAACACACAGAAAGACACAGCTAAAAAAAAAAAGTCTTAACTAATCCATCTGCTCATCTTAAGTCATAAAAACAAAACGGTTGCAACCTTGCAGCTCCGCTAGGGTGCAGGAATCAAAACAAAACTAATGTTGTCATCTCATGGCTCCAGTAGGAGAAATGCAGTCATAGCAGTTTTTAGCAGTGGAAAAACATAGCGGGGGAGACTTGATCTCCGATGAGAAAGAAGCAGCCGCACGTCTCAGACACAAGGGTCAAGTCCATCTCCTTCTCATCAGGAGACCGGGGATCAGGTTTAGTCTTCTTACGCAACAGCAGAAGTGACGGGATAAGACAGAGGCTGAGACAGAGGGATACCCGACCCCTGCACGGCTGATGCTCAGCCCCCTGTTGCACACCACGGTACAATGTGGAGCCTTTAGAGCGGCAGGTAACTGAACCCCGCTGCAGACAGGAGTTATATAGTCTTTCTCAATAAGCCTCGTTCCATGCATAGCTAGGGAGCTGCCCAGGACAACTGATCTGACTGCTGTGTAACAGGAGACTGTGATCTGGACAGCACAGCAGCCAGCATGGATGACTTTGATAAATGGGAATACATTATTTCACGTATACATTATTGACATTATTCCTGCAATAACTCAATGCTCAAGTTTCACTTGAGAATTACAACTGATATAATGTGAATGTGATATTTCAGGGATATGGAAACAATGTCTTATTAGCTGGACATTCAAATAAAATGAATTTGGACGTAATCCCTCATGCAGTGAATCCACAGAGTCTTGATGCACAGTTTCTTCTGTCTGCAGGTATTGACTTTAACATTCAAAAATCTCTGTACTACTTACCTATTTTGGCATCCACGACATTCACAGCCTTTATGAGCAGGGCGGCGTTAGACTCGGTGTACTCCACAAACACCAGCAGCAGCTTTAGGGCCGTCTTCACCACCAGACGGAACTACATAAAGAGAAAAAATACAGTTAACACAGAAATCACAATGTGGCACCAGCCTGTAAATCCAACCACATAACACATCAGACACTTCATTTCAACTGTAGACTTTCTGCTTTTGCTCAAAGAAATGGATCAACACAACACAGAAGTAGTATCATATTGTCTAAGAAAAGCTTTTCCTGTCTGAAACGTGTTGAGAGGCTTGATAAGAACCTTATGTGATGCAGAGGGAACATTAAATAGACATTTAACAGCTGAGGGGAACATACTGTTCTGTGCTCAAATAGCATGTAAACAGCTCAAAAATAAAAAATGACTTCAATAAGAATAAAATAAAAACAAACAGTGAAAAGAGTCTTAAAATACTGAAGCAGCCAGCCAACTAAAAATCCCAGAGGGGAGTAGTAGGCCGGATACACAGCAAGGATTTTAATTTGCTTGAGAATGAAAATCTCATCATGTCAGCCATTTCATGTCATGTCAGTGGTGATAAAACCTTAATTTAACACTTCTGAACAGCTGCTATATCAGCACTACCACTGGACAGACAACACCCCAAAGATCATGGCCAAAATGACTAACAATGGACATTTTCCATATAAAATGATTGGGAACACAAGGTTTTGATTAAAAAAAAATAAGGCGGATGCCAAATATTATTTCAATATTTACACGGGAAGGCAAAAAAGTAATTAATAAGAATAGATAACAGTGGGGGGAGAGAGAGGAGTCGACAGTTCCCTCATCTGCTGCAAATATCCTTTGCATTATGAAATGTGGCCACTAGGGGGCCGAGGGCACCACGATGACACAGGAAAGGAGTATGGGATTATTTCAATGTTGTCAGTGCACAGATGGGGGTGCTGAGCTGATTTTACAGCTGATCTATTGAGTTTAATGTTCATATTCTTTACCTTAGATCCAACTAGTGTGTAAAGCCACTGGACCGTTTCATTGTGAGATATGAGGCCGTTCATCCCGTCCACATACAGCATTATCTGACCGAGAGCTGGAAAGAGCAGAGAGAGAGAGAGACAGACAAAGAAAGAGATGGGGTTTGGTTAATCATCTGCCGTTTCAGTTGTGTTTTTTTTTCTTCTTTTCACTATAAAACTGACCACATGTTGTCCTGCTCAGCACCCAAAAGAACTAGAAGAACCGTAAATGTTTGCTCTAAATGTTTGGTGTCTGCTTTGAACACTGATCATGATTCTTAGAGGAAGCCTTTTCTATGCAAAGCAGGTGAAACTTTAACTACAAAGCCTTATAAATGCCCTTCTATATTTGTTTTTTAGCTTATTGTGAAGCGTTTGTGTAAACTAGGGCTGTCCTCGACCAAAGAAATTCTTAGTCGACTAACACTCATACAATTTTGTTGACAAATCGATTAGATGATTCAATCGACAGATCTGTAAAACGTTCTCCACAACTTTAAATCTTGTGTTTATCAGAGATGTGTTCATAAGTTTCTTGGAAATAAGTCATTCAGCATGAAAAAGGCATAAAAAATGACTAATCGACAAAACAAATCTTAGTCCACTAAGACTAATCGACTAAGAGGGGGCAGCCCAAGTGTAAATAATGATGTAATATATATAGAAAATGTAAAAATAACATTATCAGAACAGACCACTTAGGTAAAACTCACAATGTACCCTGACATATTGACCACCCTATATGTCCGTAAACAGTAACCTTGTCGTATGTATATGAGCAAAAAACAAATTTTCCGTGGTTGTCAGATATGTATGTATAAAGAAGCACACAGATATACACAAAAATGTGTATTGTTAGTGAAAAGGTTAAAGATATTCTTCTGCCCATCGTGATTAAATACACAAACAAACTGGAGCTGCTGTGGAGATAAACTTTTCAAAAATCAACAACAACTTGGTGAAGACCTAAAAAGGAAAAAACGTCACTCGTCCACTCATCCCTCAAGTCAGTGGACACGACTGGAGAGGAAATATTTGAGCCGAGTGCCTTGCTGGATGCTGACATGACTTCCATCTGTAACAGGATACATAAATAAGAAACATAATAAGAGCCAAGGGATCTCTATGGAGTGCAGTTAAAAGTGTAGGGCTTCTGTTAAAGAAGGAGATGGGGGAAGGGAGACAAACACCGCTGGAGAGAAGTGGGACAGACAAAAGCTCCCTTTAAATATGTAGCCTTTTTTTTTTTTAACAGCATCTCAGTGGCCATCCACGGGGAGTCAATGCATTCACACAGACGACCACAGCAACAGGATGAGCTCAGCTTGAACCCACTGCAACTTTAGGTGATACATTAGCTGACATGGAGCATAGTAGTACAAACAGTATAAACACGTGAACACATTGAAAGTGGAATATTTTTGAAAGGTTTGACTATTTCTTGGCAGAAGCTGTATGGGTTTACGGGGTAATACCTCAGAGGGTTTTCTGATATTTTCTTTTTCAAACGTGACAAACGTTAATGAGCTTGTGCTGATCAAGTTCAGAGATGTATGAGTAGCTGGAGACTTCTTCATGAGCTGCAAAAAGACACACCAGGTGTTTTGAACTGGGAAAAAAACAACACAAAAACAGTTCAATCTTTGACCAACAACTAGATAAAATACTTAAACAGACTTATTGAGAGCTACGTAAAAAAAAAAGAGTACCATCTAATCTCCTCTTGCCATGTTTCTTTCAGACATGTTATCATGAGAGGCTGCAGATTCGGTCATATATTTTCCCTCTCCTCTTCTCTAGAGGGGCATGAAAATCGCGAATATGCTGTAGATAAGCCAAAATTCCCAGGTGCAGCTGCTGTGTGTGCATGGTGCGTGAGAGTGTGTGGGTGGACGCATGAGTTCATGTGTGTGTGTGCATGCTGACAGCCCACTGCTGCAGCAGCAGGGGCAGTTCATCTTTTATCAATCAGGGTTAATTACTCACAACATGTCAGGCCAGAGCATTCCTGACGGTCCTCTCTCCCGCTGCGAGCTCAGAGCTGCGTGTCACAGCAGTCAGCGGCTCGGACAACATGGCGAATCAAAGCCGACCACATCAGAGTGTGTTTATGAAAACATGATTAACCTCCTCAGTCAGCGCGGGCCAGAGTGTCACCCTCTCCTGTGACTCCCCCCCCCTTTGTGTGGGACCACTGCTGACAGACGAGTGTCAGCGGTAATGACATGACGTACAGCTGCTCTACTGAATGCCAAAAAAAAGATCTAACTAGCATGTAAAAAGTGGCTGAAATAACGATTCACAGTAAGTCTTTATACACAGCTGTGACTTTTTGCCAGATGAGTAATGAGCTACACGCTTCCTTTCAAATCCGTAGCCGATGTCTGACCTGTAATATCAGACTTTTATCTCTGGTGTGCACCTGTGTACAGTATCTGGTGAGGTTTTGAGGAATGTCCAATTGAAAACAGGGGTGAGAAAAGATAGGTGGCCTTAATGAGGCTTTTTAAAGTGTCATTAAACAACATGTATGTTCAGCTGCTGACAGATGAGACGTTACTGATTGTTCCCAAAAGTCGACCGCAAATTGGAACGACTTGTAAGCTCATTCTGACATGTTATCATAAGACATTATTAAAAGATATCATCGATAGGTTAGTGCTTTTTTTTTTTTTTTACTTAAGCATGTAGCCAAGTAAAATAAAATCGGAGTGAATGTCTATATCATATGTTCATTTAATTTAGTGAGCAGTTGAGATACAGAAATGATATTCAAACACTTACGAAACACGCCACAAACCACACAATCATTACCTTTTTCCTCTCGGATTCATTAAAACTGCTGCTTCATGGAATTATTCAATGCCAGCTGCCATTTATGTACAATTCAACTTTGAGTACCAGAAAACCACACGGACTGCAGTTACCCTGTGAACAGTTAGGTAAAACGATACTGTAAGTGTTTTTTAAAAAAAAAAAAAAATAATAATTACCTTTCATTATAGGAAAGTGCAACCTTAAGCGTCCGGTCAAAAACTGTTTAAAGGAAACATCTAATTACTCTCAAAGCAATCGCCTTTTGTGAACTTCAAATGAAACTGATTTCCCCACACTTGTGATTAAATTAGTCGTGAAACAGCTCCGGAAAATGGAAAGTTACCTGTGTGTTGCAGTTCAGGCTCTGAAAGCGAGATCAAATCTCTACACTGTGGCGTACTTTCCCAGCCTTGTACTGTACCTTTCTGAAAAGCTGAGACTGTGAGTCCAGAACATGGGATTTGATTTTAAACTCTGCAGCAGACAGTCATCAATAACTCTGGAAGAGGGTTAATAAGAAGAGCATGTGAGTGCTGAGTCTGTACAGGACAGCCTCCACTTCAAGCACTGATCTGGGGCCAAAAATGTGGGCCTCCATTCGAGTAATCATGAGCAGCTCTATAATACCTCACACAAAGTACAACAATAACATTGCTAAGTCCCTTTGCATGTATGTCACGTAATGAGATGTTGGCAGACAATGAGCTGCCTTCAAAGCTCAGTGATTAGAATTTAAATGTAAGCTATTATGGGAACGGATAGCCGAGGAAGACAGATTTAGCTGAAAAAGAAACTTGGAAGTGTTCAATGAGGAGCCTGGCGTCTTCACGGCACTCTCATTCTCCATTTCTTTCAGTACTTAACATGCGTTTGCCCTAAGTATTAAGTGTAAAGAGAACATTTGAATGGCGTCGAGCTGCAGAAGGGAACCACAGACCCTGTGTGGAAGAGACAGACCCTGTTCCTGTGTCTGAACCAGAACTCTGAGAGAAGTAAAAAACTAATGCAACTGAGGTCTGGTGGAAGTGTTTCTTCAGGGCCTCTCCCTCTCATAAACCACAGCAATTATCTTCCACAGCCCCAGGAATGTGCAGGAAGGGCTGCTCCCTGACCACTGCCGAGGTGAGAAGCACTCTGAGGTCTGGGTGGCAGCACCAACACGAGCCGGGCTGACTTGGGGAAAAAAAAAGACAACCTTATCTATGAAGATGCAAGAAATCAACTCTACAGCTTCCCCTCTACAAAACTGTTCACTCCCCCTTCCACTCACCACTCTGCCCCTTTGGTTTCATTTACATTTTGGAATTTATCAAAACTGGGTCAGCCAAAATGTCTGTCAGCGTGCAACATTTATTTTACCAAGACTTTGGGATAGGGGCCAAATCTCCATCCCATAAAGCACAACTTAGAGCCCCTTATCTTATTATGCTCTGCATTAGCGGGGAGCTGCACTCAGGTCCAGTGCCTCTCTGTACCCACATGAGCTGGACGTGGTTCAATGCAAAGTCTGGAAAATACTTTTTATGTCTTGTTCTATTGTGTCACCGTAATCATAGTAAATCATTTGAATTTCAAGAGTGGAGTGTCCACGTTGGATTCTGGGAACACAGACAGCACTGACCTGTAAATTCACTATTTCTCATGTCCACTTTACTGATGTTCCATGTTGATCGAGCAACCGCTTTAACATCACACATATTCAGTCATTTAATGAACTGACAATATAAAAATGTTGATTAGTACAGTTTACAAAATACTCTCCATTCTGATCTTTTTTCTGCAGAGTTTAGTGTCATTAAAGGTAGGGTTGGTAGTGTGCTGTTCAAATACATTTTGTGTCATATTTGTTGAAATTCTCATTATATCCTGACAGCAATCAATAAATCAAATGCTCTGACAAAAGAAAAAAGGAAATAATCCGGTATCAGTGGCTGTTGCAGGACTGTAATAAGCCCGTCCAATCATTTCATTCGGCCTGACCTGCCTGCCTGCACGCACTCTGCCCGTGCACACCTTGCGCGTCAACGGAGTCTTCCACAAGCTGCTAGCTTGACATCTGTGAGTCCTAACAATAACCATGTTTGTTGTTTACCTTCATTATGATATGTTTACGTTCATAATGATCATTTTGGGGGAGTGGCTTTGGAGGGGCGGACTGTCTGTGATGCCGACTTGGCAACTTTCTCGTTACATTTAGTGACATTTGGAGCTAGTGTTGCTAGCTACTTTAATTGGAAAAGAGTTCGCAACACTGGGCTGGATTTTCGGTTGGATCATTTTTAAAATGTAATGTACTCTTGCTGGTTTCTCAGCATTACCGACCCTACCTTTAAAGGGGACATATCATGGAAAAACTCTAAAACTAGGTTTATGGAGTGCCTACCAACTCACAAACTGTAAAATAAGACAACACAGTCAGTTTTTTGTGGGCTGTCTAGATCAGAAAAGATGTGATTGAACAAACCATTCAGATTTGGCTCATTATAATGTACCGCCCACAACTTGAGAACTACCTTTGCAGACTGGGCTTTTTGATGAATACAGGTATATATTCAGACAGACAGTATGAGAAAAATAATGTGTTTTTTGAACATTAAAGCATGCAGACATGGTAGAAAAACCCAAATGAACCTGGAAATGAGCATAATATGTCCCCTTTACAAGCTGAAAGATTTCCTTTTAGTACTGTCATGTATTATAACTGCCTCTTCCATGCCTCCAGCTAGCTTCTCATTTAGAGTCTGTCTACCATAAAAAGACCAGTTAATACTCATGAACTGGATAAGACATGTTCATGGGTTACGTTCCATTTGTTATTCAGCTAATCACCCAGACCATTAGAGCCAGACAAACTGCCTCTGCCAGACCAATTCAGTCACCGAGTCGACTGCCAGACTTACATTGAGCCCCATACAGTAAAACAACAGGGGGATGCTTCCATTTTCAGTCCTGAATACATGTCTGCCAGTATTTGACACCATTTACTATGGGCCTAAGCCCAAACAAATCCCCTAAAGACAAACAAACAAATATCATGGAACAATAGCGTGAAGAAAGGCAGGGGAGCCTTTCCAGAAATTTGGCTGAGCGAGCTCTACAGGCGCTACAGACCTGATGAACTACTGCAGTGCTGAGCGGGGCACAGCGAGCCGAGTAGACTACAACACTGTACAGAAAATAAAAAGCTGAAACATGTGATACTTCTCGATTTCCTCTGTATTCAAATAGTTAAAGCTGATTACATTACAGCTGCTACTCTACTGCATTTCAGAAAATCATTTTAGGACAATGAACAACTGGGGAAAGCCCAAACAGATGAGCTTTTCCCATCCCATCCAAGTGGGGAAGACTTTGGAGAAAAGCTACGGCATGACATCCACCCACTTGTAGAGTGAGCTGAAAGATGAGCTGCGGTAAATTCTTACTGCTCTTGAGAGAGTAGTGGTGTGATTTGCTCTGGTTCTGGCCAGCCATATGCTGAATCCAGTCCCAAAATACAGTCAGCTCACAGGAATCAGCCGTAAAACCCACTCCAGGGCTGAGGATTTCAGTCTATCTGCCCACGTGCTGCATTACTGCAAAAGATTTATTTTTTTTCCAAATTATAGTTTATGTATCTTAGACGGCGAGGTCGGAGATGATAAAATAAGAGCTTGAGAAATGAACCAAATCAAACATTCTTATAATATAATTGGCTTGTATACTGAATTCTGTTACAGTATAACAGGCTGCAGCGCAGGCTTGTAATTCCACCGCCAGTGGGTTCGCTAAGGCTGAAAACTTCTACAGATGCAGGGGAGAAGAAAAGCAGAATATATAGGTCAGGCAGGTGGGGTTGAATTGGGTTCAGATGCAAGCTGTCTGCTCGAGTGAGGGGGATCTGAAAGGGGGCTGCAGGGGTCTGAAACAGGGGGAGGATAGGGTGGGACGTTTCCGGTAGGAACAAGGCTCTAACCAAAAACATGACAACAGGTTATGTTTTTCTATTCAGTTAAAAGGTTGTCTGGTCATATATTAAACTCTTAATTGTTATCCTGTGGGTAAAGGATGTTAAAATGATAGGTGGTGTATAAAACAGTCCACGGAGTGAACAGTGGTGTTAGTTTATCAGTTTGAAAGCTGCTGATTTAATTTAATAGAGAGATGCCGTGTTGGAAAATGTTGAGAGTTGAGAGGTTGTAGCTGAAACCATGTGTAGTCCTCACTTCCTAAAGTTCCTACAACCAAATTAAGTAATTTCTAATCAAGTCATCCCAAAAGAGAGAAGTCTCAGACAGGTAAAGACATGTATGAAAATATGATTAGCTTTCTCAAGTGGACAAAACCTTGTAAGCAATGAAGATTATTTTGGGTGAATGAATCAACCTTTAAAAGCACAAGAGCGGTATCATGGACGTGTGTGTGTGTGTGTGTTGAGAGTGAGTGTTGAGTGTTTTTCAGATTGAAAAGCTTTGCACAAAGGGGCAGCGGGAACAGCGGCTGGCTCTGAGATGCAGGAGACTGGGTAGAAAACATGCACGTGGGGTTCCCATGGGATCTCATTACAAACCAGGAGTTCAAGTTCCGATTGGTACGACATGGCAGGGCATTCCCGGAGAGCTCCTTCTCGCTCCAAACACAGGGCTTGTCCACATTATGTGTGTCAGCGGTTCCTGTGTTTTCCATCTCAAATTTCCTTTTATCCCAGATCACTCAAAAAGAGGAAATGATCACACCTATAATAACCAGCACATACATTAGCACGAAGCCTCTCAAGCCAGCCCAGACAGAATGGAAATGTTTACCAAGACGATGGGCCGTAGTAAAGGTCTCTCCCCCCCTCTAGAACAGACGACCTATAACACAGCCAGACAACACAATACACACTGTTTCCAACAAGAGCTTCCAACATCGCTGTTAACCCGGCTGTGCCTGGGTTTTCACTTAATGCTCAGTAAAATGGTGAAACCAGCACGGGGAGAATTCAGTTACGCTCTGTTAAATGTTTTAAGAACTTGGGTCAGAATATAACACAAAAACATGATCCTGATTCTAAATTAAGACAAATACAATGTCACTCCAATATGAAATGGTATATTGGAAAAACTTTTAATAGAAATATCTGAGTAGTAGTGACATTAGCTACTACTTCAATCTAAAAGTCAACCTAACATTTAAATGTTTTTTTTTTTTTAAATTTGACAAATTATCTGTTGATCAATATCAAGCAATGCTTACATAGTTATGAAGATATCAACGTAAAGGTACAGTGTGTAACATCTGATGGCGTCTAGCGATGAGGTTGCAGATTGTAACCTGTAAACATCTATGGTGGCCGACGTGAAAACGCAACCTATCTCAAGCCAGTTGTTGTAAGAGTAGCGTCGGTCATTTGGCGAAGAGCAGATCCAGTGTTAAGAGTGTGTGTGTGTGTACGAGGGAAGTGAGTGGTGAAGCAAGAGAGTGAGAGAGCGACGGCGAATGCGTGCAAGCGAACAAGTGACCTAGTGAAGCAGAAGACAGAGTTAGTTTAGCTCTGAGAATATCACGTTAATGTTCAGTGGAAGTTGCTTTTTGTGCAGAAATAAATGCTGCAGCTCTTAAAGACCAACAGTGTTTTCTTCCGGAGTGAGTAACGTTATCGTTAACACAGTGGTTTGTCCGTTCTGGGCTACTGTAGAAACATGGCAGCTGGCTCGGTGAAGAGGACCCGCTCCCTATGTAGATATAAAGGGCTCAGTCTAAGGTAACGGAAACACAATGACTCTTATTTTCAGGTAAATATACACTAAAGAAAACATACTTATTAATATTATATTCCATTGTCTGCCAATAGATCCCCCTAATTGTTACACACTGGTCCTTTAATATAAAGGTTGATTATCCCTATGTCTATTCGTAGCTTGGTGCAATGGAGGCCTAAAGGTTTGCAGGTTTTCTATCCAACCAAACACCAGAGCATCTGGTTTCACTGATTAAACTCCTTATACTACAAAGGAGGAGTGAATAAGAGAAATTAGCTGCTATTGGGTTTGTTTACAATGACACACACTTCTGGCTCACAGACCGCCGTACAGACTCGTCACTGGATGTTCTGCCACATATATTGAGAAACACTATAGAGACCAGCAACAATTTAAACAAAAGGGGTCTTGTGTTTCAGGTGCACTTGTGAAAAAGCCTGCTGCCCACTAAAGTTACTGCTGTGTGTGACACTAAAAGCCGGACTGAGCGCTGCATTGGGAGCAGTGTTCCAGGTCCCAGACAGTTTAAGAGGCAATGAAACACTTGACTAGAGCACATCTCTCCTTCCCATCGAGGCCCTCCAAGCAGCTCCCTCTGGAAACAAGGAAGTCAAGGTGCTTTAACTTATGGCATCATAACTGCCGTGTCATTAAAAACAGAGGATCTCAAAATGGTAGCAAGAGAGAGAGAGAGAGAGAGAGAGAGAGAGAGATACGGATAGAAAGAGAGGGGAAGGATGAGATAAAATCACAAAATGAAATATGGGCATGATGTATTTGCTACAGCACAACTCCCATTTCTGTGGAAGCTATAAATTCACAAATATAACTTATAGCATGTAGAGTATATAACACGGCATGTGATGAGATATGGCCTTCTGGGTATGGCGGTAATTTATGTGTTTAAGAATGTGTTTTCCAAAAATAGTATCCAAGACTGCTTTGAAAGGTGTAAAAAAAAGACTGTTTCCCTAAATTCCTACAGATCAAAAACTTAAGCTTCACCTCCAATTTGACTTAGAGATGGCTGGTGTTTCGTAAACAGCAGCGTGCAGACAGAAATGGCATGGCCTTGAAGGAGTGCAAACAGAGAAAGTGTTGCTAAAAACATAGCTCGTGGTGATGAATGTCAACAGTGAACATTTCAAAGCAGGGAATAATTGCTTCAAGTTGACTATAATTGGTTTGTCTTTAATCTCCCTGCCGCTCCC
This sequence comes from Sebastiscus albofasciatus, assembly GCA_916701655.1. Lineage (NCBI taxonomy): Eukaryota > Metazoa > Chordata > Actinopteri > Perciformes > Sebastidae > Sebastiscus > Sebastiscus albofasciatus. Next base: position 44,216 of record CAKAOI010049701.1, read on the forward strand.
ATTTTACGGTTACTCAGTTGTTACTTTTGTTAGTGCTTCTTTCTGTAAATATGACAAGTGAGACAATGATCCAGGAAAAAGCTTGTTATTTGTTCTTCCACCTCGTCTCCCGGTTTTGCTCATGATAATAAGTACCATAGGGAGCTTTTTTTCTTACCACAGAGAAAAAAGTTTGAGCTTAGTGCAGAAACTTCTTTGACCTTTTTGCGCAATCTGCTTTCATTTTAGGGCTGCTGGAGCACTTACTGTGCTGTCAACAATGATGTGTTACTGTGACAACCTATGTATTTATTTATTTCTTTGCAGCTAGCATGGCATTTTCTTTACTTGTTTTGAAATATTTTGACTCAAAGAAAAGGTTGCATCTGTTTGCAAAGCTTGAGATGAAGATGATCAAGGGTCAAAGACTTTAAGAGCTGCTTAAAATGTATGAATAAATGGTAATAAATGAAAGAGAAATTAAATTTTACAACCCCGTGAGACCTCTGCCATTTGAGAAATAACATTCTTAACTACAAAAACATTCAGTGTGAAACCTTCGCTCGGCTTTTCACTTCATCAACTAAAGATTTACGATTTCAACAACTATTTTAGAAAAGATTACAAATGAACATGTTGAATTAAACATAACCTCTGTGTCGATTTAATTTCTGAAATGAACAACATGTGAATGCTTTTTTTTTTTTTCAAAGAATATCCCTAATGAGCCCTTCATTAGCTTTTTGGCCCCTGTGTGTTAGCAGCACTTCACCGGGACTGAGTGTACAGGAGGACCAGATGGTATAGGCACCTCTGAAGAAGTGACCTCACACCCTTTCCCGCTGATGGGGTGATAAAGGCATACAAGCTTTCCCCTGGGCCAAAAAACGCACGCCTCCAAGGAGCTAAGTCCAGCACTGGAAGCCCTCTGAGCCAGGTGTGAGGGGCCCGGAGAGGGGCCAGAACCCCAGCCAGGCAAACCCAGAAAATACCCACATCACTGAGGGAGCACTAACTGGCCACAGACACCTCCAGGGCTTTGAGAAGGCGGAATAAAAAAGTGAGGAAAAAGAAGAAAAGTGAGATGGTGTAGATTGCCGAGAGAGCAGCAGGAACTACCATTTTACAATGACGGCAATGTTCCAGAGAGCGAAGGCTGGGAACCTGTTCTTGTAAAAATGCATGCAGACTGGTGTGCACGTGTGCCTTTTTCATCTACAAAAGAACCATAAGATTGATTTTTATTCATGAAAGAGAGCAAGATTGTTTTGTCGGGAGGTTTTCTAATGCACACCAGACAGATGGGTTCAAGGCTGCATTCCTACTTCTTCTTCTTCTTTTTTTCTTTTACTGGCCTCAACTTGAAAGACATTACAGTAAAAAAAACCACATTAGAAGTGATCAATGTTTGATACCGAAGCAATTACTGTTGTTGCTTCTCTCTCTCTGCACGTGTGAAACATTTCAGGCGTCTAATTTACTCCCCTCCTGGGAATCCTTATGACATCCTCTTGGAAGTCATCGACAGCAAAGCAGCCAGATATATATACATTTCTGACCTGTGCATCTGCGTTCCAGCACATGCTCGACTTGTGTTCTCCAACACATGGCTCACGAGGGAGCGGAGTCTGCTATACACTCCACATTTCCCTCAGCCGGTCAGGAAAAATTAGGTCAGGAGTTGAAACAGGTTAAAAGGGCTTTTGGGAGAGTGGTAGTTTGGTTTGGTTTCTCATGGTGATGTAGAGATACATGAGGGGAAACTGCAGAGTCTGCAGAGATGAGGCGATAAATTAGCACATGAAAGAATAGAGAAAGCCCCAGAGAAATGCCCTGACACAGATGTTTTATCTGGATTCTCTGGGAGGTAAAAGGGGAAAAAAGGACAGCGCAATAAGGAGGAGTGAAAAGATATGAGAAGTGGTCTCATCGATCACAGCACAATGACACTAACAACTCTTACATGTGGTCAACCCTAGAGTTTCCAAAAACCTGTTGTTCTCATCCTGTGTCTTGTCTTTGAGTCAGGGACCAGGCCAAGTTCAGATGAGGCATCAAACACTAAACATTAAACATCCGTGCCTGTAGAGGTAGCCCTAGCGGAGGTCATGTTCATGTTTATAACTTGCCCAGGAGGCAACATCAGTACTTTGTCACGGACATCCGGCCTTTGCTCTTTGATTTTTTTCAATAATAGAAAAGGTCAACAGTGAGCAGGTTGGAATATTAGAACGCAAGCATTTACGAACACACAGCATCTAATTGAAAAAACATGAGGATGTGGTATCTGATTGAAATGTGAACCCCAAATCATGAGGGTCAAGTACACTGTGACTCCTTTAAGCAAGGCTTAATGAAGAAATAACAAAAGAGGTGTCTGGACTATGAAATTGTAGTCTTTAGGGCAGTCCCGAATACATTTTTTTGGGCTCCGGAGCTTTTATTCAAAGCTTTGGCCGAGGGAGGGGGGACCGCTGGACCGCTTTAACCTCTTGTAGGAACCATGAACTCAAGTCATTAAAGCAGCACAATTCCTCCGTCACATGTGTCATGATGAGTCTACACGGCACTGTTTTGAGGCTTCTGTGCCCACGCTAAGCATCTCCTCTCCTCATCCGTCTGTGTGTGCGAGTGTAGAATGGAACTGCGTTTTGAGGCTGAGATCTCCGCGCATTACGCACTGCCAATCCTGAAAGTGCCCAGTTGCAAGCCCGTGTGTAATGCAGCCTGCGGAGGCTTCTTCCTCTCGGTCCTTTTGGTCGGAGCCTCGCATGGGTTTCGCTCCAACATAAGCAATGGCGACGAAGGCTCTTGGGTCATCTCCGCGACATAATTCGGGAAGGACTGAGGCAGAAATTTCTCCGTTTTCGGCTGAGATGGAAGGGATAGCGCTGCAACACGCCTCTTTCGGTTGTATTAATGGCATTCATTTTTAATAGATCTGTTATTCTATAGTATTGTTGCTTGTATTGTTATATGTTATTGAATAAGAAGAATTTTCCAAAAGGATTGATGTGTTTTATGCATGTTTATAATCCCAAGGGGGTTAAAAAAATAACGAATATCCGAAAACCAAAATTGAAAATCGATTACCTGCCCAACGAACGAATAACCGAATAGTCAAATATACAGGTCCAGCCCTTTACTCTTATATGGAACCATTTACCATGGAAGTTGGATCCAAGCTTATGCTTTTGTGTCTCAATTTATATTATGTATTTTACATAAAAAAACAATTAACTGATGATGTACTGGCTCAGGTTGCTGGACAGAAGTGCAACAAATTTTCATGAAAAGATGAGGGAAAACATGAGGAAAAATAAAAATGAAAGAAAAAAAAAGAGGAGGGGAAATTAGTTTTATGATCTGCAATATCCTGCCAGAACTTTTACTGGCCACTTAAGCATGTGTGACCTGCCCCGTCACAGCAGGCTGTTAAATGGTAGTGACCTTGCATCGAGTGCTATGAATCCCTTGGTCCTCTAGTATCCCCGAACATGCTGCCCCCGCCCCTCCCCGACCTCAACATACATGACCTTTCACCTTACCGACACGGGACAGATAAATTAACCAGCTGCTACACTTGGCCTCACTTCCACATTATCTGTGGCACACATTTGAGCTTGTTTATACGCCTTAAGTGTGTGAGTGTGAGGAGGTCATCAAGCGCAATCATCAATTTACATGGTGTATGTAAACACATGTGGTTCTGGATAGGTTTATGGAAAGAAAAGTGTTACAGGATTGATTAATTACATCCTCGATTAGCATGTGTTGTAAAGTGAGGTGTGAAAAAGTCAAGAGGAGGAGAGTGTGCTGTGAGTTTATTAAAGGAGTGGTGCTGTTTCTGCAGTGGACGTACCCCTGAGGATGTAGTTCTGGTAGTTCTGGTCGGCCTCGGCGCCCACTTTTATCAAACACGTCAGTCCTTCCTCCACCACAAACTCGTGCACCAGGTCCTTGTCATCCTGGAAAGAGGTTGAGGAGAAAGAGGGGGATATTCAAGAGCAATCAAAGACAGAACCAGAGACTACATTGTTTTATTAGTTATTTCTTTTAAACAATAAAATGTGATCACATAACTGTCCTCAAGAGTTACGTAACCCTTTGAGTGCATGAGTGTTGGTTGCAAATCATAAGCTAAGAATGAAAGCGCATGCAGAGAAATAATGATCTGGGATCTGTAGTTTAATAGCTCACACAACTCTTTCCAATTACTCAAATAGTTTCATGTGATAAAGAAATAAATCAACCCCCAAAACAACTGCAGGAACTGTTGAGATGATTTATGATGACCTTAAGGTTCACATCTTTCATCTATTTGTTTACATTCAGTTGCAATGAGCAATGCAATCTGCTTACAGTGTGTTCAGATTCCTGTTGCTTTGGTCATCGCCACATTTTGTCCTCGATGAGAAAACCATCTGCATCTCTCACACCTAACAATGACTGTCGTCTAAGACTCATACATGTGATGATTAGGGCTGTCGATCGATTCAAATACTTTATTTAATTTGCGATTAATCGCAAATTAAACGCATATTTTTTATCCGTTCAAAATGTACCGTAAAGGGAGATTTGTCAAGTATTTATTACTCTTATCAACATGGGAGTGGGTACTCACAGGTACTGCATTTAGCATAAAAAATATGCTCAAATCATAACATGGCAAACTCAAGTCCAACAGGCAACAACAGCTGTCAGTGTGTCAGTGTGCTGACTTGACTATGACTTCCCCCAAACTGCATGTGATTATCATAAAGTGGGCATGTCTGTAAAGGGGAGACTCGTGGGTACCCAGAGAACCCATTTACATTCACATATGTTGAGCTTGGAGGTCAAGGGACCCCTTTGAAAATGACCATGACAGTTTTTCCTCGCCAAAATTTAGCGCAAGTTTGGAGCATTATTTAATCTCTTTTATGACAAGCTGGTATAACATGGTCAATGGATTCCTCAGGTTTCCTAATTTCAAATTAGAAAACCTGAGGAATCCATTGACCATGTTTTCTAATTTCATATTATATCATTATCTTCACTCTAGCTTTAAAACTGAGCCCGGTACAACCTCCAAAAGATCGATTGCGTTAATACGTGAAAGAAATTAGTGGCGTTAAAACATTAAAGCATTATTATCGCGTTAACTTTGACAGCCCTAGTGATGGTACATGTACACTGCACTACTGCAATGTAGAGAAGTAGTACTGATATCGGGCCAGGTGGATATTTTGTTCCAACCACAAGAATAATCGATATTCTCTACAACGGAAACCCCAAAAAAGCTACTCATAGCGTAAAAAGTGAGGTATTCTAATCTATTCCGGGCCTGCATCAACGTCTGTTGCTCTCTTTTCCATCTAGCTGTCGGTTAACCCTCCCCCTCTATGGCCGACTGCCCACCAGGCCAGCCCAGCCCAGCCCAGCCCAGCCCAGTGTGTGAAGTATGACCAGACCTGAACACTCCACAGCTGCCACGAAGGCAGACTCTCAGCAGCACAACTCTGCCTCAAGAAAACAATGCTGCGTCCAAGAGTGAGTGTGCACTGATGCACGTGTGCATGCTTGCATGTTAATGTGTGTACATGCATAGCAACATATGAAGCCCCGGAGCATGGCAGAAGATACTTCACATGCAGACGAATGCTGCATTTCTGGAAAATGCTTATGAGGTCATGAAAACCACAAAACAGTGGAATTCACTGGATGTTGTGAGCTGGAGATTTCAAATACATATATATATATTTCTTAAGGATCCAACAAAAGCTAAAAGACAGAAATGATTACCTGAAAAATCTGCTTGAGGGAGAAGAGGGCTCTCCGTAGCTCCCGTCCAGTTGAGTTGTAGAGTTTTTCTGCAAGAAAGGAAAAGTGGAAAAATCACACACGTGGTCTCTTTCTATGATGCTGTCATACAGAAAGTGAATAAATGAAATGGACAAGAGACTCCGAATCATTATGACTTCCCTTGAAAAAAAACCAAAGTGCCTATGTACTACAGTTTTAGTGCATCGCTTGCATCACACATGATGTTTCCACGATGAACTACAAATTTCTCCTTCAAAATCACTTCCTCATGTCTGCGTCATGCACACATCATTGTCAGCAATTACCCCGTGTAGCTAAATGTGAAAAATGTCCTGCAAGAGGAATAGTGAGGGGTTTAAAGAACAGTAGGAGCAACTCGGAGCACATCTGTGGAGAGTTAGTGAACAGTGGATGTTTCCTGCTGACAAAGCCATATCTGTAGCTTACCATAATACAAAGTCAAGGCAGGAACTTTAAGCCAATAGCCACCACAATGGCTGAGAAACAATACACCCATTAATCAGTTATGGAAACACCACAGAGCACTAGAGGAGAGATATGATGGACGACAGATGCTTGTGATTGAGGCGGACATCTCCTGCAACTACTTTGACAATCCTTCACCCTGCGTGCAGTCTGCAGAGTCTGCCAGGGAGTGGCAGCGTTGAGCTCAATATTTGTGGCTCACTCATCACTGCTGTGTGAACTCTGACTCAGCAAAACCTGCCTCTATGCTGCTGCAGATACAGCAGCATACAATACAATACAGTTCAGTCCAGTGCAGTACCGTTAGTACTCTCTCTTTCTGCTTCTCTCTCAGCATTTACTTTTCATTCACCCAGCGGTTTTTATTGGGATGCAAAATCCCCTTTTTGGCAGATACTTTCTTGCTTGAAGGCATGATATGTCTTAGTCAGCAAAGATCTAACAGGAGACAGCATGTACACAAACAGGCATGTTGTTTCTCTCTCTCTCTCTCTCTCTCTCTCTCTCTCTCTCTCTCTCTCTCACACACCCACATAAAGCACTTTGCAATGTGGCTCTTTTCTGTTTGTTGCACCACTGCAGCTGTTGCAGTCCTGATTGGATGGGCAGGATTTATCACTGTTGGTGCAGGAGTGTGTTTTAGTTAGGCGTTGAGTACCAAAACATGCAACTGAGAGAGGCAAATAAGCAGACATATGTATACCTCATACACACACACACACAAATGAGTTGTGCCCATGAGCTCCTTTTCTTTATAAACAGCTGCCACCAATTCTATTCAGAAGTGTGAGAAACACACACCAATGAGAGCATACGCTTGTGATTCATTATTGTTCCTTCAGCTGATGAAGTGAGAGAGAGAAAGACAGATACATAAACAGGGTGTGTGCGTTGCCAGTTCTGTGGGCGAAACACAGGCTACTTGTAGACACTGGACTAGACAGAGCAAGCACTCGTGGTCTGATGTCTTTGGGTGCCTTTCCAGTGACACGCAGCATTTTCACAGCACACATAAAACATCACACGCAGTGACAGCTTGTATATGGAGGCCCACTGAGACAACTATCATGCAACAGCAGAAAATCCAACCCCTCTGTGAAAAGAACAATTTCGGATATAAAAAAAACCCATCAATAAATAACAATTAAAGCTGCAGTGGGTAGAAATGGAGCAAATGTGATTATAAAAAGTTATTTTTATAACTATATCCTGACAGTATAGTGCATGAAACAGGTAATCTGAAAAAAATACGGTGCTCCTAATGGCATCTGCAAAATTTCAAAGACCGGAGGAAAAAAAACAATCAGAGCTGAGCTGGAGCCTTGCGGTCTATGAGCAGCTGTCAATCACTCGCAAACTCTGATCAAACGGTCAAATTAGGCATCGCTGATCAAATATGAATCAATATTCGGTTACTGTAATGCCTATTTCTCACCTCAAATGTTTCCAGAAACATCTTGTAGTGTGCTGTTTAGCTGTAAAATGAGAAAGTTTGTGACCCTGTAGTATCATGTTGAGATCAGTTCGGGAAATACCAAGCACCGCCCACCAGCTGGAGCACAGCCAATAAGAATGCTCAATAGGAATGCTCTCAGTGAAATGACCTGTGATTGGCCAAAGTCTCCCGTCAGGGGCTAGATTTTTTTTTTTAAAGCCTGAAAACAGAGCCATGAGGAGTTACAGAAGTCTAGTTTTCTCTCAGAACACTTGAATTACAATGAATTTGCCAAAAACGTTCTGCCTACTGCAGGTTTAATAATCTCTTGTGTATCTTAATAATGCTATATATGAGTCAAACTTTGGTTCAAATGTCTGTCATCGCAGGGTAAGGTTGTCCACAGCAGTATAACTCTACACACTCATTACACACACATATTATTAGTGTAATCCACTCTACTTCAGAAAGACAAGACATTGGAGATGCATCTGTAAAGCAGATAACCTGGAACTGAGCCAAATGTAGTTAAAAGGCTCCTATTTGATGAGGTTGCGTAGTGCAATCAAACACCTAACAGTCCCGTTTCATCAGAGCTTATCTTCAGGAGATGTCTTGTTTCTAATTTATGGCTGAAATGGTATTTGGTAGGAGTACAGCCAAGTTTTAAATGTTTCGTGCACTCAGTGCCGTAGATGGCTCAGATGCGTGATGAGCAGATGAGTATTAGTCTTTTACGGAAGAGTCCCGGCAAGTCACTAGCAACATCCTCAAGGAATAAATCTCTGCAAGTCCAGAGGTATTACGAGGGGAAGTTGTGCAATGTTGGTGATTTGTGTCTTTATAAATAACAGGAAGGAACTGTGACCGGACCTTTTCGGCTCGGGCCCCCCAGCTGCAGAACTCCCAGGTTGCCGGCATCATCTTTTAAATCTCCTCTCAAAACTGACCCATATTTGTACTAATTGCATCTTTCTTTTATTTCATTCACTCCTTTTTCAAACGTCTGATTCTATTTCATACAGTAATCATCGTCATTGTGGTAAAGCACTCTGTAACTCTACTGATAAAAGTGATGTATAAATAAGTAATTATCAATTTACATGATTACATTCAGATTTATTGCTGTAAAATGTAGAAATAACAAAAATAAACACCATGTACTTTTTATGCTTCCAGTGCTTTTATGCAACAGTGTGATTGCTCTTCTCTGTCAATTTCAATGTATCTAAAATAAATTACTTTGAGATTTTTTTTTTTATATTTAATACAGATTTATATATTTAGTCTGCGCTTGCATCTGTGGTTGATTCTACATCATGTAAAAAGCAGCCGGAGCTTTTTTAACTACTGCTCCCTCCTCTACAGGTCAAGGTAGGGCCACATCCATTGCCCTGTAGCTCAGGAAGATGACTCAGAGTGTAGATTAGCGATCTCTAAACAGACACTCTCTCTGATCACTGGAGCGGAAAGCCAGAGGAAGATACTCTAGGTTACTCATCACACCTTCACCATACAAAGCACACTTGATTTGTGGTCCTACTTCAACAAGTCCTGAATCAGCGTGCTCTTTCTCTTCCCGTAACTGCACTTCCTCACGGACATTGAGTGTTAATCAGTCAACAGATAAATTACACCGAGCACTGCTGAACAACCAGTGATGCCCAGATCACAGCACAGCATTACAGCAGTGATGCATCAGCACCTGGGCTGCCACTGGGTTCAAATAAATCCCAGGAGCATGTTTCGTGTGTGTGTGTGTATGTGTGTGTGTGTCAATCAGCAACGGCATGATGGCAGAGCAAATTCTCCCATGCAGAGTTCCACTGCCATTCACCTCAATAAAACTGTCAGAGAGTTATTCCTGCCCAACACTAAATGAAGCCCATCTGCAGGAACAGACAGTTCCCTCCCTGTCCCTGTCCGCAGTCCACACACCGATGCACCTCTCAGAGGCCCATCTCTAATGAGAAATAGCTCAGTGGAGATTAGTTCCATACCATGTGGCACAGATATGCACCCAAAAGTATGGGCCATCTTTAGGAAAAGAAGCTAGGAGGCACACTCTTGTAGTCTCTATTCAAACTCAAGAACTCACTACATTTGTTATGGATTTGTTATCGGGTCAAGACAAACCTAGGGTTAGAAGAACAAAGAAAGATATGATGGATAATACTTAGATTGGGCACTTGTAGCTCTCCACCGCTTGACCTTAAGATTGATATAAGAGCCATCTAACCATGTTGCCAATTACTCTTCATACCACAAAACAAGACACGCTTAAACAAAAAAAAAACACGAGTGCAGATGAGGACAAGCAGCCTGGTTTTTCCCCTGTCGTCTTTACATTCCCCTCAGGCTTTTACTGACAAGAACCTGACAGGGAAGTGATTCAACAGAGTGAAAGTGTTGTTTTTGATGCCTCACATTAATGTACCATAGGGAGCAGCTGTTTTTCTCCTCTTAAATTGCAATACACAGTCACGTTTTCTCAGCTGGAATAGCTACAGGGATGTAATGGTCTCGTAATTATAACAATCATAAAAGGTAGTAGCGGAATTTTCTATAATCATCAGGAATGTGCTCGACTACCCATAGAAAACCGGCTGTGGGGCCTGGTACAGTCAGACAGGCCAGGACTTCACGGATGGCTGTGCTTCTGCTGAAAAGACGACGACTTTTAGAAGCAAATCCGTCTTGTGCTTCTTCGGACACCTTCTGATTCTCTGTGTCAGTGCCAGCACATTCCAGTAATGCTGTTTTGTGTGAGTAATGGGTCACTTTTCATTGTATCTCCACATGCCAATCTCAACCCAAGACCTTTCCCCACCACTCACTCCTAGACAGCTAACAAATTATTCTGGAATTTTTTTTTTTGTCTGCCCATAAAGTCATTAAGCGTTCTCATTTTCCATCTGCAAACACATCTTACATGCTCAGCTACTCATCTGTTCGCATGCCTTTGTTTCCAGAAAGTGCCATAAAATGTAAAGGATGACTACCACGGCTCATGCTTTGCGCCGCAGGCGGAACACATAAACCACATCCAAAGCACAGCCAGGAAACCCACAAAGACCCCACTGGGCAGGACAACCCCGCACACACTGCTGTAAATTAAACTGTGTTTGCTTTCAGGAGTGGAGCTGTCAGACAAGAAGCCGAAGGGGAGGATCCCTAGCATCGGGTTGGTGATTGTCTATAAAACTTACTCTTACAATGCACAATCAAATCAACACTTTTCATATGGGATGCAGAGATGCTAAGGTTAAAGAGAATACAGTACGGGATGAGACCATGGAAGATTTGCTACAAAGCTGGGAGGAAACAGCAAAAAACCCCACACACCCACATCACACACAACTCCTACTGTTGCAACTAGAAAGCTAACATAAGTAAAAATGAAAAACAATGAGGGTTCAGAACATGTGGTACATTATCTTAACATTTGACCTGCTCAATGCCAAAGCTTTATTTTGGTCACGATACAACCGATAACCCCGTTTCCTCTCACCCTCGCACTCTCACAAGTGTGGGCGAAGCTCAGTGTGGGATGGATTAACTTCCCTCCCTGGAGAACACTCCAGGTGGATTCTGGGCTGGATGTGTTTTTGTGTAGCCTTTTGCAGGAATAAAGGTCAGTGTTTTGCTGCAAAGTTCTGATCTGGTCAAAACTGGACCTTAAGAGTGGACTTCAGTCCCAAGCCAGCGCCCTGCCCATGTCTGCATTTAGCCCCGTCTGAGAGAGCCCGGAGCCCGGAGCCCGTTCCACTGGTCAGTAAAGGCCACAGACTCTGTGAGAGGTGACGGCGGTCAGACTGAGCTCAGGCAAACTGTAGCCATCTGTGAGACCACAGTCTCGTGTGTGCCAGCACCGCCACATCACTGCCTGCCATGTGTAAGGATAAAGGGACCCATCTTTCATTTTCGTCCCTTGGTATTTTCATGAGAAGCCCTCGAGTTTACAGTAAGCGTAATGGCCCTCTGCAGTCACGAAACAGAGCAGCACAACAACATCAACAGTGCTTCCTTCCTTCTCATTTTTTCCCCTTTCCTCCTTTCTCACACTGTAAGGGAAACCTTCTGTTCCAACATTTATGAAGAGAAAGCACAAGTAATTAAGGTGGAAGACCTCCCAACATGTGCATCGGCTTGTAACATGCTACTTTGTGGACTGGGGTTACTTTTTGCTCTTTTTATCCCTTTTCTCCCTGAACAAAAACACAAGGTGAATGATGGGTCAATAAAAGCAGATTATAGCGCTCAGGTGGAAAACATTAAGCGGGAATGCAGGTAAGAATGAGATCACTTTCAACGTGTTTGGGTTTCGAGTGCAACCGAAAAGTGGATCAAGGCAATTATACGGACAATGTGTGTGGGTGTACATGAACGTGCACTGCACACACACACACACACACACACACACACACACACACACAGGCAGTTTACAAAGTGCACAGAGGAATAGAGACATTAATTAATTTGTTCCTGTTGCCTGGAGTTTATTCAAATGCTTTGGAAGTTGTGATGGAAGACATATGGAGATGATGGTTTAGATTAGAGAAAACCGAGTCGGCCCACACAGACTACAGAAGCCTCTGTCATTGGGAGCAGGCCTCACAGGAAGGCCTGGATGGACCCACAGGGCGTGAAAGTCTCTAAGCAGACACATAGCTAAGGCATGGGACAAGATCAAAATAGCTAATAAATCTGGGCTCAATCTAGTGAGGAGAATAGAGTTAACACACAGCGCAGGAATGTACAAATTCCAGTCAAATGTGTGCTGCCTTTTTTGCTAACATTGAGGCTCACAATAAAACATGCATGGACACACACACACGTTATGTAAATGACAGTGTTAGGAACATGCAAATAAACCACGCTAATTCATTGTGATTCGATTTCCTTCACGGATGTTGTACCTGGACTTCCTCTGCACATTGTGCAGAGAGCACGGTGTCTAAAATCTCACGGGAGCAGAGAGGGGGATCAGGTTTCTGGGCTGCGACACTCTATCCTGGCAGGGACATTTGATACCGAGGCATACCACAGCTTAGATCCAATAAACACAAAACCTGGCCCTCAGAGCTCAACGGCGCTCATTGTCCCTCCCTTGGAAACGGGGAAATTGGATTGTTGTGTTTATTGATGTGTTTACACAAAACTTTCAGTGAAAGTTTATGCTTTTGTCAGTCACAATAATTCTTCTGGAAGGCTGCAGTGGCATTTGTCTTTAAGCTTGAGGGTGGTTGGTTTGGAGCAAAACCCTACTTTTAAGCCTCATTTCATTATTCTTGAGAGGTGGAAAATGTTCTGCAGAGCACTTAAAGGGCATCGCAAGCTAATTATCTCCTGGTAAGTCTCTTCAATAAAATGTACGCTAACCAGCCGTCAAGATGCTATCTGACGCTGTCAAACAGAAACAGTAGAGGAAAGCGAGGGTGGAATCTGCAGAATTCCAGACGAGGAGAGAGACATGACAGCAAGGCCAACGTGAGGACAGACAAATCTTTCATTAGTGCCTGCCTGTCTAATGACTCATTCCTTAGCTACCAGGTGGGGTGACCCTCACTACACCTCCCCCAGTAAACACCCCCCTTTTCTTCCCTCTGCGTTTTTTGTAGCCCACTGCCCCCCTTTCATCTCCTCAGCAGGGCTTCCCCGCACTCGCCACCACTGACACAGATAGGTAGTGGAGCGGAGAGCAGGGTAAAGGAGGCATGTACTGATTCAGCAGACCAGACAAAAGCCTGACACAGATATAAACTAGGAGATCGACAACTGAAGTGGGTCTTTTTGGGACGGCTGTAACACAGTTAAAGCAAGTCACCATGAAGTGATGGCAACTGCTGACAGGCTATTAAATAGGTGTTATCAGTTGCTATAAGCCCCATAGATGTGGGTCAATAGGGGCCTACTATATCCACTATAGGTTTTACCATCTATTCACATGGTAGATCACCGAAAGAAGGTATAAAAGAACACAACAGCATCCTCTAGCAACCGTAGTAATTATGACAGGAGCGGAAGTCAGGCGCTTTAGTATAGACAGTGTGAAACAAAAACACAAACATAGGGTTGTCATCCAAGAGACCTGAGTTCGCGACCCATGTGAAACCAACAATGTGTAGTTGTCTTTGTGTTCATAGTTATTTTAAACCAAAACACAATGTTTTTCCCTAAACTTCCCTAAGTGTTTTTTTTCCCTAAACCTGAAGAAGCTGTATTTTAGTTGCCTAAACCTAAAGAAGCCTTTTTGTTTGTGTCCAAAACGTGACGTTTCATTCAGTTTTACAACATAGAATGTGTTGCTTTTAAGTTTCACTTTCACTTTTACTGTGTAGTAGGCGTACTAGACCCCCAATAACCCACATCTATGGTGCTTATAGCGACTGCTAATGCCTATTTAATAGCCTGATGACAGTCACATCGAGTGACTGCTGACAGGTGAAGCTGGTTGCTAGTATTATTTCTGTGACTCTGCAGGTGAACGCTCCTCTAATAATCTCTGTAAGTTTGGAAAGAGTTTGGGCCAAGGCCATTCCTCATGTGTTGCTTGGCAGCTGCTTCAGTCAAACAGCTTTTCTTACTGCAGTAAAAAAAAACAGCCATAGATGCAGGACCAGATGCTTAAAGAGTATGATTTTAAATCTATGTCGATATATTCACATGTGCGCACATTTAGTTATTTTTTTATTTGGGGATTTTTATCTTTTTATCTATAAAAGACAGGTCCACACAGCCAATTTCTCAATTTAAACTTTATGATCCTTAAAATCAAAAACATTTCACTTCACATACTGCAGTTAATTGAGAATTTTGAGGGTTTTCTTCTACCCTAAAGTAGAGATACATTCTCAACAATGACCTCAGTGACTCTCGGCTAACCCACTTTATCCCCCTCTTCCTCTCTTACTGCACTTGGCGGTATGTCAGCCTCTCTGACTTACTCTGCTCCCTCCTATTCTTAACAACCTGACACGTGGGGAAATGCACCAGTGCAAACTCTGTCCAATAAACACAGTTGTGCTGAGACCACATCTATTTCAGATTCTGCTCTCGGAATAGGAAGCAGACCGATGTGGAAGCACACACATCTGTGACAGTACACCATCTCATTTCCATACTGGCCACACTGCGACTGTACTTAATGGAAAGGAGATGGAAAAACGCTCTACCATCTTACAGTCTTTCTGTCAAAGACACCTAGTTTGTGCACATGTGGGACCCATTGCAATCTCCCTCCAATTCCTTTTTTTTTTTTTTTTTTACAATTTCTGTGAGGGTAAAATGTGTTTCCCCCTCAGTGAGGAAGAAGAGGACCTCTGGCACTTGTCTGTCAGTGGTTTATGTAAGGACAGAAACTAGTTAACCTGACATCCAGTCTAATAAGAGCAGCCCCCTGTCATCAGTGTTGCTCCCAACCCATAATGACCTAAGGTAATTACTTCCACCAGTCAGAGACAGATGGACACTTGAAAACACATTTGACAGGGAAGAGAAGTCCAGTGAAAACCATGTACCTCTGAATTTGGAGATTTTTAATTTTTCACATAAATTGAAAGATTAAGCATTCCTTTATGACACAAACAAACATTTTCTACCTCTCAGGTTAAATACACCATCTAAACACCCATTGGAAAAAGCAGAAAACAGGGCTGTTGTTGTAGCCAAGCCGCAAACTCCGGTGTTGAGAAATGAAGCCAACGCGGAAGTGCTAAAAACTGCAGTTCTTCAAATGGCCACTTGAGGCTGGCTCCAAAAGTGAGTCAATCCCTATAGACCCCCATGTTAAAATGCACATCAGTACAACATAAACATGTTTACAGCCTGGTACCAAAAAATGGGTTTGGTCTCTATAGCTAATATCTCCCGTTTAAAATATATTAAGGCTTAAAGTTAAGCATAATTGAGGGCGTGGCTGCTTTGAGTGACGGGTGGGTGCCGTACCAGATCGCTAGCTGCTAGCTGTCACCTCTTTGCCAATTCTTGGATTAGCCGTGAGTTAGGCTGCCAAGATGGCAACGGTCAGAGCCACCCACTTTGAGCTTCACCATGGCGCTTCATAAACCTATGCGTTACATCTGAGACTCGTCCATATTACCCAAATCTTATGGTTGTAGCCCATGAAAAAATGACCTTTTGGAGATACATGGTATTCACAGAACAGCGACAAAAAGCAATGTATAAATGCCTGACAGGAGATAAAATGTGTTGCACTAGGCATATTACCCAAATCTTACTACATTTGAAATCATATGGAAACTAACTTAACTGAACAAAATGAAGCCTGGACTGAAAACCTGTAAGAACAGGGCTCTGAGTTTTCTACAATTAAAGCAGAGGATTGTACAAGTATGGACAATCCTCACAGAGCTATTACGACATAAAACAACAAAAAGACCAAGCTCACTTTCTCTCGCATACTGTGCAATATCTTCAAACACTACTCAGTGTTCTTGGCTGTGCGAACTTTATGCCATTATCTTTGATCCACATCCACAATCAGACTGGCACAGACGTTACCTACAGTACAGTACAATCATCAAACAAGCTAGCGCATGAGTTGGTTTTTATAGTGTGTGTGAGCTATCCCTCTTGGATCTGGCCTTCAAGGTCTTAGTCATAGCGCAGAGATTCCTAATGAATCCATGGAGGATGACAATGAGGAATGAGCTCCATCAAAACGCTGTCCAGCTTTAAGGGTGGACATAAAATGGAGCACAACTGATGCTCTGTAGTGATCTGTGATCACGAACACACATGTTAGACTACCCTGGTGTTGCATGAGTGCCCTGTCATGTCAGATTCTTGCACCTTGGCACTCGCTTTGCTGTGCCAAGCTGGAGTGTGAGGTGTGATCTGACTGCTGACGGGTGGCAGAGCTTGGGGAAAGGTCAAGTCAGCACTATTATTGACAGCCCAAGAGGCAAGACACAATGGACTTATATGACAAGCATAATGTAATTAGAGAGGCATGATATTAGATCTGACATTGTAAATATTAAATATGAGAATTACATTCCAATCCAAATAGTTTAAAAGACTTGAATGATTTCTCATGGATCAGAGGAGACAGTTTCAATTATCTCTGTTGTCGAGGAGGTGTTTTGTTTGGATAAGGCTTGATTCTGAGGTGTCATTGAAATGAATATAATCCGTGCTTGGCACAGACAGCCAAAGGACTGAAAGACATGTTTTGTCCTCTGGGGCCAACCTGTTTGCCCAACTGGAACAAATGCACAATCAACATGACTGACTGCCCTCTCTTCAAAGTCCTACTTAACGACGCCAAATGACTGATGTGTTTGCTGTTTTATTCCTCATGGATCATATCGGAAATTTCTCACTCATGTTAGCGCTGGCAGATAAGGATTCAACATTTGCTTGGCAAGCCAAATGAGTACAGTCAACGACCGCCTATTGGCATAATAAAAGGGTTTTTTTCTGGTGGGCCTTGATTGAACTCCTTTTCGCTGTCTGATTTATACAGACTAATGGTGGATATTAGACAAGCACTGTTGCTCAACATGTACTTCAACTCCTGGCATGAAAATGTGATTTCTACAGCTACATTTTTTACACCTCAATACGAAGCACGAACGCTATCAGAGGCACGCTAAAGAGAACACAATGCGTGTTTGTTTTTGCTGTACAGTGCTAAGAAAAATCAGTCACCTTATTGGGAAGGGTCAACTATCATTTTTCTCTAGTGTCACTGGGCCTCATAGCACCCCTGACATACGTCGACTGGTCTGAATAAATGCGGTTAAACACTGCCCTGGATCGCTGTACCACACCGGGCCTGTCTCGGAGAGGAAAGCTCAAATCCATCAAACTCTGGCACACTCACACACACACAGCAGACATTAATCCATATCATGATGAAAGGAGTGACTCCTCAAATTTGAGATAAAACACAATAATACTCTTTTGATTGATACGAGTGCCCTTTGTGATCTCATGTTACTCAGGGAAAATCAACAAGAGATGGGCCAGTACATTGCAGTAGGCTCCTCGTCTACATTTTTCAGCAATACGCTGGGCCTCTTCCTCATCATTCATCGGCCACGTGTGAGGGTATCTACTGCATTTTCCAAACAGTGCTGTTCAACTGTGTGGAGGAAACCAAGGCCTTTCTACCATAGATATGGCCTATATTGTTGAGTTTAGTTTGCAGTTATGTTGATGAAAAACAGTCTAGAGTAAAAGCATGAGTTTCCTAAATTAACTGCGAGTCACAGAGTATTGAGGACATATTTTATACGACTAGCAAATCTCATTTCTCTTGAACTGAAAAAGGAACAGCAAAGCCATCTGCTATTGCAGATCATAGCTGCATTTAAAACAAGAGACAGAGTTATGGTGCTCTTGTTATTAGTTTCTCAGTTTGACAACCTGACCTATGTCTTCCCAGAATGACTATTTTGAAAAATATGCCTGCTTGGAAAATTAAACAAGCTCCATATCTTCAATACAAAACAAAGGGGAAAATTACTGCCTCAATGAAAAGTGAGACGGGAGAAGGTCTGCTTTGCCGGCAACCGCTGCCCACTTTGAAGAGAGACATACCTGGCTTTCAGCAAACATGCCCTGGCAATATAAATCAAACTAAGAGAGTTTTTTGAAAACCACCATTAAGAGCCAGTCATGCATCCCTATAGCATGACAGTGTCAAGGGTGGAGAGCGATTGGCTGGCACACCTACAGCACCCTCCATTTCTGATGGGATAAAAAGGCGTTTTGGCTCGCAGCACTTCAGAGGATCAGCCGTCTTTTGGCAAGAAAGAATGCAAAGTGTTCTCTTACCTTATTTAGCCAAAGCCAGCCATCACATTACAGAGCGTGCAATGGAAAAAAAAAAGGCAGCGACGTAGCCAAGATTATGATCCAAAGCTATAAAAAACAATGTCAACAAAACATACCTTAAAGTAATGAAAAGATATTTGTGGTATGAGGATGACAAGAAGTGTGCCCAGCACCAACACTCACATTATTAAGGGAGGAACCACATGCCGTGGGATAAGAGAGTCTCCATAACATTTATTTTGTAGGAAAGGGATGGGGTGGATATATGGCACCTCTTTAGAGTTATTCAAAGGCTAATTCCAGATTAATGCAATCTGCTACTAAGTGAGCATGAATCTGACATTGTCAAACATGACAAGACACAGAATGAGAGGTTTACTTTGGCCACTTTCTTATTAGATTAGATTCCAATGCTAATGGCTAAAACAGCCTCGCTCACACTACTGACATGCTCTGATATACAACGATTATTATCTTATTGCTCTATTTTATCCACAAGTCTCCATTATTTTTCTCTCTGCAGGACTTCCAAGTGTGTGTGTGTGTATGTGTGTGTGTTTTATCATGGGAGTGTTTGTGTGTCTCCCAGGATGATAGAGGTAAGAGATTCCTGGCAGTCTTTAGAAGGAAAAGTACTGACATATAGGACCGGGAACGAGACATGTTACAGTAAATAAAATGAAAGAGAAATTATTCATTAAATCCTCGACAGACAAGGCAATTGAAATGTATTCTAGCTTAGTCATACCTTGGTAATAGTCTATGACTGATCTGTGTAAAGTGGGTGCCGCTACCATCCTAACCCCTAGAGGTCTCTGCTTGGTATTTTTCCAAGCTTTACTTCTTGCATGAGAAGTAGAGTTAACAGGTTTAACTATCCCAACAAGACGGGAGGCCAGTGTAATAAAGCCGGAGGGAAAAAAAAGAGAGAAGGACCTTGCTCTCTCAGCGCAGTAGGGGGTGAGATTTACGCATGGTTGGATCTATATCTATGGAGACACAAGTGTGAAAAAAAGCTCTTGCATAATTTTGGTCAATGTGATGACATTGTGGTGTTGGTATTTCACCCCTTTCCCTAAAAAAAGTAAAGCCAAAAATATTGATAAGCTAATATTGGATACCGGTAGATACGATGGCATATATGCAAATCAAAAAATGCAGCACATTTCTGTTTTATAGGCTGCATGTTATGTATTTGACCCTTATTTTTCTTAATTTAAGTTAAATACAATATCTTAAGAGCTTTGATTTCCAGTAAGGTTTACTTTTGGAAACTTACTGCTATATTTACTTTGATAATATTACAGTTTATTGTCCCAACTCTGGATGGATTTTGCAGTCAATTATGTTAAAGATACTGCGAAAACCCTACTAGCTCCCCAAACTGGCTGCATTGTGTTGTTGTACTATTCCCAGAACAAATTCACTGAATAACAATGGTATAACACAAAAAAACTTGGCTCAGATAAGCAATAAAAGATGGCTGGTTTAGACTTTTTTACACGGTGCATGACCACACATACCTTTGCAGTATGGTTTGCATGAGGCTGTGGGTGTACTGCAGGGTGTAGCCTTGATGCCTTTCAAAACAGTGGATTTCATAGTTGGGAGAACTTCTTTTTTTTCTTTTTGCCCCACTGGGCTTGTTGTACAGAGACCGTGATGGATTGTAAATCTTAGAGCTCACCTCATTTGTCTTTCATCTTGATTGACCATGGCCTACCCGTAAAATCAGCCAGATTTAAGAGCCAAATCGTGAAAATAATATTTATGATTTTGCACGACTCACATATACGCCTGTTCATCTACCCTCCACCTCCTAAAAAAGGCAAAGAAAAATGCAATAATGATGAGTTTAGGTGGTGGGGGGGTGGGGTGGTGTGTGTACTTTCTGCCAGAGACAAGATTTCAACAGGCAACAGCCCTGCTTGATCGCACCGTAACAAGTTCAGACACCTTAGCCTAACACTCTGGTACCAGATTCAAGCCGTTTGATGTTTTCACATTAAGCAACTCCATTCCTCTGGTACTCACCCCTCTTTCGCACCCCTCCCACTTCCACCCTGTATTGACTCTGTGCCAGTTTCACCAAAACCTTTTCAAGAACACCTGGTAGTGTTTAGGCTCAAGCACTGCATAAAGCTCCTGAGAGCTGCTGCAGAGGACCGGACGAACTTTACAAAAAAGATGCTCTCAATAACATTTACGCTTTACACTGTATTTCATAGTGGAGATAGATGTGTGTAAGTGAATACACTTGACATTGCATGCTTTTAGAAAATTCACTAATGATTTATCCAGCTTCTTTGTGTGTTTGTGCGTAGTGCAGTTGGACCAAAAACAACTGCAGTAAAGTTTAGGAAGTCTTAAAGTGTCATGCAGTGTAGGAATTAGGGCTGGCAATTGATTAAAATGTTTAATCGCAATTAATTGCATGATTGTCCATAGTTAAAGGCGATTAATCTCAAATTATCGCACATTTTGTCAAGTATTTAATACTAATTTGCTTGCTTTATGCAAATGTATGTATATATTTATTATTGAAAATCAATTAACAACACAAAACAAGGACACAAATTAAGTTTTTTTTAGTTAATTTAGTAAGTTTGGAGTGTTATTTAACCTTCTTCGTGACAAGTTAGGTACTGACATAGGATTCCTTAGGTTTTCTAGTTTCATATGATGTCAATATCTTCACTCTAGCTTTAAAACTGAGCCCGCTACAACTTAAAAATCACAAGTTCCGTTAATGCGTTAAAGAAAGTAGTGTCATTAAATCAAATTTGCGTTAACGTGTTATTATCGCGTTAACTATGACAGCCTTAGTAGGAATGCAGATCTATTATTTATTTTTTTTATTTTACAGCGCTTCTGTTAGAAATAATAGTCCTAAAATAGATTTGACCCACATTCAGAAGGTAGTGTTTTGTGACAGAGATGAACAGGAGTTGGTCATTACAGAGCAATGGTAAGGTTCTCATAAAATGCTGCCACACCTGCTGAGGAGTGTTTGAGAGTTAAAGTACTTTACCATAGGTGGAGTCAGGATGGGATTGTGTGTGTATGTGTGTGTGCAGCATGGGGTCACATTTACCAGCTGCTGTATCAAAGGCTTAATGGATGGTGTAATTTTACTGATTCAGATCAAATTTCACCATTCAGGAGCTTTAAAAGAGTTTTATTGCAGATTCCAGGAACCTCCCTCGCCGTGTACAGTAAGACTAGAACCAGCAGGTATACAATAGATACTGGAAGAAACACAACTTTATGATCCATGTGTGTAATCCGTACAAATGTGTTCATGTTCTTGAAAAGTCCTCGCTGTTCTCAAGTCTGCGGTGGGTGTCTGACTGGACTATGCTTGGCTCTGATCTGGTTCAGATAAATGTGGAACTTTGGAAATGCTGGACCAAGCCAGCTGGATTCCATAAAGGCCTCAAAGCGGCCTTTGCACTCTCTGTAAAAGCCACGGGATTTAACCAGCGGACAACGTAACCTCTATATATTCTAAATATTACATGATTAGAAAGAGGGGAGGTTAGATAAGCAGGGCAGAATACACCACACAATTACAGACTTACAAACACAAGCTGTGTTTGGACTGAGAACAATGGCGGCTTGTAAGTGAATGCTATGATTTGCATACTATTGAAGTATGAAGAGGAAGAAAGAACACATTTTGCTCAATGACTAAAACAAACATTGAAACATTTCTAATGGCATCCAGAGGGGGAAACAGACATGTTTGTTTACAATGTCATGGTAATGGCTGTGCTATTTAATTTGGTCTCATTCAAGTGGACTGTTGTTGATATGTTTGATCATGGGTGGGAAGGATTTGATTTTTTTTTTTGTTTTTAATATTGCTTTTCTACATTTTCCATGAATGGATGGAGAGAGGGTTTGATGACTGTACTATAATGCACCACATTACTACCGGTTACACAAGATGTAGACTTGATCATTTTAAAATGAAAGCGTCAAAATTATTTTGAACTCTGCTTGGTTCTGATTTTATATTTTAATAATAAATAAATAAATAAAATGAATAAATTCATATCTGTATATTTATTGGTCATATTTTGTTTTACAAAGTTAGGAAAGTAATGTTTAAGTCAAGCCTGATGTTGCCTTACATATAAATGAATGATCCCAGTCACTTCCACACAGTGAAACATACAGCTTATCAATTAAACACTGGTATTGGATCAGTACTCTGTATCGGTTGATACCCAAAGCCCAGGTATCGCTATCGGGACTGAAAAAGTTGGATCGGTGAATCCCTAGTTGTGTTTTGATGTTGGATGTTACAGGGGCTGGGATAAATGCGAATGCAGAAAAGGTTAACTTTCTTTTATTCAAATTTTATGCATATGGTGGTGTGTGATTTATAGTATGACGGTTTTACTAAAATTATATATATAAAAAAAAATCACAATATATCACCTTGCTTACAGTATCAATAAATCGCAAAGTATTGAACCGCAACCTCGGTATCATATGTATTGTATCAACAGATTCTTGCCCTAATTCCTGTGCATGAGAGAATGGGGAAACCTTTCATAAACGACGTGTAGAACATACAATTTAGTAAATACATACTGTAAGGTTTTATGCTGGAATCATTAATGCAGTAGTAGTGTGTTACATATGCATCATCATACCTAGAGCTACACTGCTAGCGTGGCAAAAAAAATGCACATTTTGTACATGTAAATGTTGCAAACATTTAGTTTGAGAGATGAAGAAGGACAAAATACACTATGAATAATAAACACCCACTGATTAACAATGAATTACTCAATACTCTTAACCACAAACCAATACTACTGTAATCAGATAGACTTGAATCTGAAATATGTGACAACATTTAATCCAATGACAAAAAATAGTCAAGCATCATTCGAATTATGACTCATACTTTGCATATATGGGGGGAAAAAACACTGTCAAATATAGATAATATGATTTGTGAATAACAAAGGTCAAAATCATCTTCTCGCTTTGAACTACAAACTGAATGTGTCATCAACAATTATCAATCTATTAGCATCTGGTACTGATCCAAATAAGCTTAGCACATAAATAAGAAACAAGCTGGTAATGTTTTCCCATAGGAGAAGCAGGTCCGTGCCACTGGCTTTTCCGCTTCAAACAGTGACCTTTGACTCCCTGATATCAACGGCTCCTAGAGCTGGGCTGCCTCATCAAGAGCTAATTGTCTCCTTTAAGAAAATACACTATGTTTGAGAATCCACAGGGGGAATACCCCTCTAGCCCAGTGCAACAACAGTCATTTGTTACCAGTCATGTCTGCAAGCTCTTGGCCCCCCACATCTTATTCTCGACACGTTAAAGGATTGATTGAAATAGCTTTGACTGAGACAGCCAGGCTAAATCTCACCAAATGTTTAATCCAGAGACTGCCAGGATTGTTGTTCTGCATTCCTACTTTTTGATTTGGTGCACATCGCTAGACCAGATAATCGAATCTAATACTGACTCAACGTGCTTCTGCAGCCAGCGAATTGCAACATCATGTCAAGCTCAGATTTAGAAACAATTCAGGTGTTAAGAATAGCCGTATTTACAAAGGTCACAGACTTAAAATCAGATCTGAAACTGGAGAAGCGTCAGGAGCATTCCTCAGACTGCTCGGTTTGAATCTGAGAGTCTTATTCTGGAAGGCTGGCTCGCACGTGTCCCCTCTTTTCATGTAGTCTGAATCAACAGGCAGATTGTAGACCGAGCACTGTATTAAAACTTTATTTCTAACACACTGTGCATTAAATACCCTACCATATCTCCATGGTTAAGCCCTGACCTGGATAATTTGTTTTTTTACCCTTTCATCCTAATGTTAACACAGCTACTTGAAGCCACAAAATGTCTCTACATCTTAGCCTTTCCCTGAAACAAGCGTTTACATAAATATAAAGAAAACTGTCTCCCCTGCTGTCCATGTCAAAATGTGTATAATTGCAGCAGAGTGAACACTTTGTGTTTGCATTGCGGGAGAGCAAGTCTGTACTTAGCATGTTGTTTTTAGCTGGTCTTAATGTCTTCCATGTCTGGGCCCATTTGTCTCTGGGCTGACTGGGCCACATCAGTGGGGATCGAGGAGGAGAAAAGTGAAGTGTGCATGTGTGTGATGTGTGTGACAGCTGCAGGCCTGGTTCACAGGGCCACTGTGGCCCACTTGGTCACACCAGCCAGCTAAACCCTCAACTGTAATTAGTAGATCCATGGTGAGAGTTTTGTTTTAACTGGTGCACGTTTGCTCCTTTGTCTTGTCCATGGCTGCGTTCACACCGCAAGCCTTAATGCTCAATTTCAGATTTATTGCTCAAATCTGATTATTTGGTCTGGCTGTTCACATTATTTTTCAAGTGCGGTCAACATCAGATTCCAGTGTGAACTGGTCACGATCCTGAACTGACCCGCATGTGCAAAAAAGAACAATAACAAAAACAGAAGTAAACATTGAGGGCACTGAAGTCATCATTTACGGTGTCATTTATAGCAGATGATAACGAGGATGAGGAGATAGAGAGGCAAGCTTTTAATTATGGCTTTTTGTGGAGCAATGGCTGCTACTTCCGTACAGAGGTGTGTGGGATGTGGAGTCAGGAGCTAGAAGTGGTGGGTTTGTGATGTGAATAGCTTCACTGAAACTGATTTCATCCAAAATTTCAGGATGTCAAGGGCTACTTAACTACTTAAGTACTTACTTAACTACATCTGTCAGCGCCTCTCCACAAGACTCTGTGAAAAAGCACGTAGGTTGTAACAGGGGCGGGTTACCGCACATTGTCTAACCTGCAAAGTCCTCTAAAGTGATGTAAAAGTCGCATGAATTCCGACAGTTCAGACTGAGGTGGCATTGCAAAAATGTATCTGATTTAGGACCATATGAACGTGGCCCAAATCATAATTGAAAAGATCAGATTCCATGTGATTTGTGCTATTCACACTGGGTCACATATGCGCAAAAAACTTTTGCCTGCGGTCTGAATGTTGCCTAGGTAACATAGGCAATGTATGCAGAAAGCACCAGAAAAATATTATTTAAAATATTACTAACATTACTAATTGAGTAAAGAAAGACAAAAAAGACATAACTCTGACAGCATAAGAGGGAATGAGGTGCAGTTGGGGTGGTGGTGACAGAGTAGGCTGGAAGTGCTCCGTGGAGTTTGAGGTGATCCATGTCAGTGTGTTTGACAGTGAGGTCAGGCTGAGTCCTCTACTGTTTATCCAAACTGCCAAGCAGAGAGCTGGTACAGGTGATTGTCTGACCCCTGGACCTTTCTGAACTCTTCATTTGCCTGCTTCCTTCTCCCCTGTTTACTGATACTGGGGGATAAATCTGAAAAGCTTTCATTGAATGTATAGCTGCTAGTACTGCTAGTACTACTGCAGATTGATTGTATTCAACACACTCTGCTTATCTAACAGTAGAGTTTTGTGTGTTATCAATCCATTTCCTTTTATTAGTGCTGTCAAAGTTAACGCAGTAATAACGCGTTAACACATATTAGTTTTAACGTCACTAATTTCTTTAACACATTAACACAACTTGCAATTTGCCCACTTCCATGTTTTGACAAATTCCCCTGTAATGTAAATTTTGAACAGATAAAAAATGTGCTATTAATTTGCAATTAATCACAATTAACTATAGACAATCGTGCAATTAATTGTGATGAAATATTTTAATCAATTGACAGCCCTACCTTTTATATTCTTCCTTCTTGTTCAAGGGTGAAGTGGTCTGGAGCCTATCCCAGAATGCACTAGGTGAGAAGTAGTGAAACACCCTTGACAGGTGGCTAGTTTATCAGACACAGACAGAGACATACAGTTCCACATTCACACCTGTGAGCACTTTAGAGTTTCCCCATCTGACCCATATATCTCCTCCCAGAGCAGATCCATGCGAACACAGGGAGACCATACAGACTCTAGAGAGAAAGGCACTGGTCAGACTTGGTTGGGATTAGGGCTGCACGATTTTGAAAAGAATATGTAATTGTGATTGTTTTGTCTATGATTTGTAAAATTAAAGGGAATGATCATTTTTATAACATTATTCTCATTTTCATTGAAAAACATAAAATTATTATTGTGTGATTTTGCGGGGATCTGTACCAAACAAAGATGTTTTCTGTCTGTCTGTAGAATATGATCTGCAGCACGACAATATTTAATTTAAAATGGTATTTTGACACACATTTAGCCTTTAACAAATATTGCGCTTCCTGCAATGTGAAAATTGCAGTTGGCTATATTGCGATTTTGATAAAAAAAAATGTATTAATTGTGCAGCCCTAGTTGGGATCAAACCTGGGAATTTTTTTGCTGCAAGTCAACCGTGGTGATGCCATGTTCTCATTACAGTAGCTGATAATTACCATTTATCTAGTAAATACTATAAATGTCAACATCCAAGTGGTAAAAACAATGGAAAATTTTGAGTTATCCAGAAAATTCTGATTGGCCACTGTATATATTACATATACTGTATGAACATAAGCCGAAGTAAAGTGTTCAGGGATACCATACACCCCTAGAAAAGCAGTACTTCATACTGTAACAGTCTGTCTGTACATAACATAGATGGAAACCACCGTCTTGGGTTGTTTGATTAGGTGACAGCTTTTATATTATAACCACTGGAATCTTTTCAATCATACCCTCCATTCAATATGATGTGAATACGGCCTAACCACTGAGCCACTGCGCCAACTCCCAAAAAGCCAAAAACAACAAATAGAAAGACATCCTGCCAATATTATATGAACTAAAATGGGAGTCCATTCAATTTGTCCGTCTTGTCACATTGATGTGAATGCCCAGTACAAAAAGCACAACACCAGACAATTTGACAATGAAAGGGAAAATAAGAATATAATCGTTAAAGAATAAAGACATATATTTGTTTGACAAGATTATACTGTTTAGAAATATATGTAGCAGAGATCAAGAGAAAATGACAGCCTCGTGTGTTCTCCAGTGCATGGAAACATCCCAAATGTGTCCACCCCAGCAATTTGTGACCACAACAGTAACAAACAAACAATAAAATGAGTAAAAAAAAATACTAACTTCATATTCATTATATCTTACTGACATGTTCAAAACCTCAAACAACAGCAATAAACTCCCAGGGAGCCAAGCAAATGGACATGTCCATTCACTTTATGCATATTTGATTGTTGGAGGCTTTACTGGTTGCCAAAAGCTGCCTTTGTACCGCACAGTTCTTTGCTACAGAGCAGCGGACATGTTTGCTTGCTAGCAGTTATTTGTTTGCTTTTCAAACTGTTATCTCTCGACAACAAATAATCAGTCACTTATATTGTCCTAATTCAAGTTGGCTTTAAGTGTTTAAGGGATTAGATCTTTGCAATCTGGTTTTTACGTAGCAATGCTGGGTGTGGAGTCTGAGTTTTGTGTCCCCTCTGGACACCACAAACTTGTCCAAACAGCTGTATTCAGTTCATATGACTAAAGCAGGATAAAGGTCTCTTCTAATACTGTGAGCCATGGGACATAATCATCTGATTCCGCTGACCCATATTTTTTTGTGTTGTTGCATTGTTTTGTCCCCAAAGTGAAATGAAGAGGTGGGGAAATTATTTTCCGTCTGTTTATTAGTTCACATCCACATCTGTCATCACAAACAAAACCTCAGATGCTACTGATTCGATTTTGAAGGGGGATTTCCCACCACTGCAGTGCTACAAATACAAACTAAGGTGACATATTTGTGACAGGCTGGCCCAGAGGTGGACTGCATCATTCCTGGTAGGGATGCACCAATATCAATTCCGGATCGGATATCGGGCAGACTCAAATAACTGGATTGTCGGGTATCGGTGACAATGGGGCCGATCTATTCAATTCAATTCTATGTACATATACTGAAGACATTATATACATTGGCATTTTAATTCCTGTTTAAGTTTTGATCAATTTGTTGCTGCATTAAAAAGGTTTACACTTGAATTGTAATTCCTGTTATTTTTATCTATTTATATCTGTGTATTTATTTGTTACATTTTGATTTACAAAGTTAAAAAAGCAAATTTTGATCCCAGTCACTTCCACGCAGTGAGACATGCAGCTCGGTACCCAAATCCCAGGTATCAGCATCAGGACTGACAAAGTCGGATCAGTGTATTCCTAATTCCTAGGGGATGACATGTTCACTTTTATTATGTATTTTCGCTGTAGTCGAGGTGACCTGATAATGGGGGTATACAAAATTGGAATGACAACATGGAAAGGATGTTACCTTTGAAGTAACTAAATAATAGTGATAAAGGTAGCTACAAAGGGTAGTCATGTGTTGAATGCCAATTACCAGTGTGTGTCAGCAAGAGCAGCAAGAAGTTTGACACCCTAGAACTTGAATATTTGAGTTTTCCAAGCACCAGAGAGGTGCATCCAAAAAGCAATTAACATCTGTCACCAAACCAAATTATTTAATGTGGCAAGAGGAATCTTCTAAAAAAAAAAATAATGAAGTCATGAGTCAAACATGTAAGCAGCCTCAGTGAGAGTGGTATAGATGAAAATTTAATATCATAGTTGCTTTAAAGTATGGTCTAAAAATTTGCAGTTTCCAAACAAAAATTGTCATCGACTTTGCAAAGATGATATTCACAGCTGTACTGCCATTTGGAAATCACTTACTGTAGGCCTACATCCAAGGTTAACACGCAATGGCATATATACTCTGGCACCACAGAATACTGGAAAAAGTAATATGGTGTGATAAGTCGTTTTCACCCTTTCTCTACATGCAGACCAGCATGGTGGATCTGTAGCCCTCTCATGCCAGGCATTAGGTCTGTTGCATAGCGGTGTAACGCCAAGAAGTATGAAGCGTTTTTTTACAGGACCAGGTGCACCTTTTGATGCATTGTTCCCTGAGATGGCAAAGCCCCTATTCACACAGCTAAACAAATTCAAGAGTGGTTTCAAGAACGCCAGGGTGAATTCCAACGCCTTCACGGTCAAATCTCCTCGTACACACGGCGCAGTACTTGTATTACAGCATTCCTTGGAGAATTGAAGATGTCCAGTCCTTCTTAGGTAATCGATATTAGTAGTTTTTCTTTTGTTCTCTGTGTGTAGTATCAGAATAGAAAATGATCAAAACATTCCTGTGTAGAGAGAAACACACATTTTCCTCCACCTTCTTATTGAATACCACACAAACATCATCTGGACAGACACTTTGAATGTATCAAATAAGCAAAATAAAAGGTTCTTACAAAAGTTGCAAAGGGTTAAAGCAATCAAAGACTAGACATTTTATGCATAATTAAAGACAGGTCTCAACTGCTTTTCCTTGCTCTCTCTCTCTCTCTCCCCCTCTTTTTCTGAGCTTTACCAAGAATGACCGAAATTCCTCGGACATCCTGTAAAGCCATCAACCTGATTTCCCCTCGTGTCAAAATTTAATGGGTGGTGGAATACTGTAGCATAGCACATCCAGGCACTGAGAAAACACTACCTCACTCTAGTCATGAAGAGCAGTGTAAGCAACTTTGTGCTACACCTTGGCAAAAGCAAGAGCTGAGACACATGCTATGTTACATAATACTGAAAATGACAGAAAAGTGAGATTTTTCACTTTTAAAGGAACAGTGTGTAACATTCCCGGGATCTATTAGCAGAAATGAAATACAATATTCAGAACTATGTTTTCATTAGTGTATAATCACCTGAAACTAAGAATCGTTGTGTTTTCATTAGCTTGGAATGAGCCCTTTGTATCTACATAGAGAGGGGGTCATCTTCACGGAGTCGGCCATGTTGCTCTGCCATGATTCTACAGTAGCCCAGGAAGGACTTCTGACTTCTGTTGCTCTTAAAGTTGTGTTATTATGGTAAGGATGGCCTCTGAGCCAGGCGAATGGCGTTACCACAGTTTTGCACTCAATGGCTCACGTTACCGCAGTCTTGGAAAGGGAGGTGTGAATGGAGGGGCACTCAGTTGGTTGCAATCTGCAACCACACCACTAGATGCTGCCAAATCCTACACAATGTACCTTTAAGCAGTAATATGAGGTCCTACACTATAGAGCAATAGATTAGAGGAATTAATGAGGAATTATTCATTGACATCACACCTCCTTCATTTGTATAATATCTTAAGCGTGGGATTGCGCAGCTCTCTATCTATGATCTATTATTGGTTGAATTACTCAACATTACTTACGTTACTAAACATAGAGCACTACTGAGTTGGAGAGAGCTGATACAGCTGGAGCATGCTCTATGTATGTGAGAGGAAAGTGAGACCTGTCTACACCCAGAATATATGTGGGTTAGATCAAAAAATAAATTAGCACCGTTGCAAACACTCTTAATGAGTCACCAGCTGAGCAGTTTAAAACAGACGGGGGCTACACTAAATATAAGCACATGGGATCAAAATACAGTATGTTGCATTAGACATATGTGGCAAGTGACAAGTGGTGAAGTTTCTAAACTGTAATCTCCCCCGGCCGATGCTCAGCTCTTCCGTAAAAGGCAAAAAAACAAATGACAAAGCCCCTCTGTTAATATTCAGGTCACTCTTTCATTACCACTCTTTATCTATCAGAGAACATCTCCAGTGTTATGAGCACAGCTGATGGGATATTTTAAGTCACGCAAGCAGTTGACACAGTTGGTCTGGTGATGATAAGAATAATAATCACATTTAAATGCCTACGTCTAGCATTTCAAATAATTCCTCCAGGAAAAGAGGAAACCTTGGTGCAGTAAAGGTCATTTCTGCAAATAGATTTAGTGTTATTTATGTATATATTTTAATTGCTCAAATGAAACGTGCAGTATAACATTACATGTTAGCTAAGCCCAAAGACAACTATACTGAATACCTTTGTGGTTTTGTTTAAATGGAGTAATTGGGCTTCACTTGGACTCAGCTAATTTGTAGTTGGCGTCAGTATTTTTTATTAACTACATCATAAATCGTAAACTTGTTGTAGTCGTTAAAAACATGTGTTCCTATCCCCATTTGTGAATGGAGTATATTTGGGGTCTGAGTACGTATCACTGGATATCTTGATGCCAGAGAAAGTTGGCTTTCTATACAAAATCTGTGGCTATGACTTTAAAAGTTATGTGATATCTTAAATTTATGGTAAAGCAATATATGATAATACCGATACATAATAAGATTAAGACCACAATAAAATATTCAGGTATGTAGTGCCTGGGGTAGAAACTGATACCAGTCACTTGAGAGTTAAACATAGACTACAGCGTATTACACAGTGTACTATGGTATACCTAATTATACAGTGTACTTTCATCCGGTTCCAAATGGGATGCACAGCCGGCTATGTTCAAAAAGTATGAAATTGTGTAATAATAATGAGATAAACTCAAGTGAAAACTCTAGATCTGATGAGAAACTGTCCCTGTCTGAAAGCCTTATGAATGTTCCATTATACCAGAGCCTTCTGTTTGCCAAGTCAGGAAATGGCCATGCTGTTTTGATGAGACAAACATCCATAGAAATTCAGCATTTCTGCAGGGTGCTAATTTGTCATGCCCCGCCACAACATGCACAATGTATAGGAGGCCATCCAATCTCCTGCTGGCTCTTAGGGGGTCGTTATGAAGGGAAAAATCACAGCAATATAGACAGGGAGAATGAGATGGATTCCTGCATTAAGTGGATGAGGCCCTCCTCACTACAGGACTTGGGTTACACTACAGCAGCCTACTACACATATGGAGCTCTTTGTCCCACATTCCCTCACAAAAAAACCCCTAACTGTGTCAGCTAAAAGCAACGTCCAATCTTGGACCATCTCATTGGATCATGTCAGTGTCAGAGAGTGCTCATCATATCCGGATGTCCACTGATCTTTGTTGTTTGTGTTGTTCCAAAAAAAATGTTCAACACCGATCAGTTTTTCTCAGGCGCAGTCAAATAACCAGGCAGGAAACGTTTCCTTTCTGCAACAGCAGTATAGATGGTCCATCAATATTTTCTAC
Organism: Sebastiscus albofasciatus; assembly: GCA_916701655.1. Classification (NCBI taxonomy): domain Eukaryota; kingdom Metazoa; phylum Chordata; class Actinopteri; order Perciformes; family Sebastidae; genus Sebastiscus; species Sebastiscus albofasciatus. Next base: position 76,758 of record CAKAOI010049701.1, read on the forward strand.
TTTCTTCAACTCATCTTCATTCTAGAGCAGCACAATGTCTCCATCTTTCCTTAGTAATAGTGAGCCTGGGATGTTGAGCTGACACTGGACTCCATGCTCTGCCTGGGTTTCTGTGGACTCGACACTTTCCAAAGATAACACGGGCCAAAGATTTCCACTCACGGGCAGGCTGAGGCCCTGCTGAGGCAGCCCGCCTGATGGGGAACAGACGAAAAAGAGCTGGCTCAAGACGTCTACTGAGATCCATAGCACTGTACTATGTGATATGCCTTCAAGGTCTATAGTTAGTTACTATAGATGAGAGAAACAGGGACCAGCCATGTGAGAAGTGTACTTTAAATGCACTCAGAGAGAATAAAGAACCAGACACAGGATGCTCAGCTGGCTTGATAACATGATACCAAAGGTGAAGAATAATAACGGATGTCATCAAATACAAAAAGGCAAACAAATCAAGCGCATTTTTAAGTGCATTTCCTCATCTTACTATAACTCTTCACTAAATGCTCTTTGTTTCATGTAGACGTACACGTCTGTGATATATTGTCCCTTTTCTATTATTCAGAGGTAAATTGAGATTTCCAGGAAAGGCTTGTCCCTCTGAGAGGGCCTGGAAAGCGCGGCCTGGCGGTGTGCACGGTCATACACCACATGACGTCTTAGCAGGGGAACATTCCTCCATGTCTTATTCCCTCCCTCCAAAACCATCTTTCTCAATTTAGAAACAGGGGGCACGAAAAGTGGTTTTGCGCAAAAATACGGGGCGGCAGATTAATGCAAAATTAAGCCATAAAAAACCCGACATATGTGAAATGTCCCAGACTGGGAATGAAATATCATTTCTCCTATTCGGGAACTTTCCACAGGAAGAAATGCATGAGACTGAATTCCACTTAACCCCTCTCTTCTGTGTGCCAATGAAAAGTAAAATAAAAATGTTTTACCATTTCCAAACATTACCATTACCTAACAGAATCTCTCTAAGGGGAGCTGGTATCTATAGAATGTCCAAGAGGTAATGTCTTGGAAGGATGTCAACGCAAGTCAACCTCATGCCCAACAGTCTCTTTAAAAGATTTTCTTTCCAACTATGCCCCAGTAAACACCACAGAGGAAGGCAGAGGACTGAAATGATGTTGTGGCTTCGGTAGTGAATGTAGCTTACAGGAGCTGGGATTGTGTCTCTTCTCCATAAATCATTCAATGGTGACAGGAGGTGGTCCTCTAGTCACTCAGCCCGCCCCCGCCGGCTGACCTCAGGGGTGACAGCTTCCCTCGAGAGTCAACCCAAACAAAAAAAGGGTGCAGCCAGCTCCCATAGCCGAAGCTATAGAGGTCAAACAGGCCTGTGCCAAGCCAGCCCCTTTCATCCTATAGCATTTATAGGATCAGCATCCTAGAACACAGTCATCAAAGACACAGAGAGAGAGAGAGAGAGAGAGAGAGTGTGTATGTGTGTGTGTGTATGTGTGTGTGTGAGACTGAGACAGAGACAGAAATGACCTCTATGGCCCTTAATATGTGTGTAACTCATGTGTAGGAGGGTGTGGGATAATCCTGGTGAGCTGCGCAGTGGGGGTCTCCAGGTGGCCCAGAGGGATAGACGGGGTTAACCCCAGTTGACCCTGGCTCTCTGCTGTCAGAAGTGGGAGATCTACTCTTAGCTTGTCAAGGAAACCAGGACAATGTGGTATGTCCCTCATGTAAGGCAGTCCCTGAAAAGAGCTGAAAGTCCCTTTTATGTATCTTTTCATTATGCAAGTGTCAGGAAAACATAAAACTAGGGGTGGGGGAAAAAAAAGTCAATACAGCATAGTATTGTGATATTTTGCATGGCAGTATTGTATCGATACACGGACGTCAAGTATCGATCTTTTATTATATAAACTATTAACCTCTTAACAACCAGCCACTATTCTGCCTTTCAGAGGTTGTAGCGGGCTCAGTCTTTATGCTAGAGTGAAGACACTGGTATCATATGAAAATAGAAAACCTAAGGGATTGATTGGTACATTATCAACCATGTCATGTTAGTTTGTCAGAGAGAACTCTATAAAACGCTTCAAAGTTATACGAAATTTTGGCGAGAAAACTGGCATGTCCATTTTCAAAAGGGGTCCCTTGACCTCTTAGGTAAAACTTTTGACAAACTGCATAATAAGCAGTTGAAAAAAGTAATAAATTGCAATATATCAAAATATATCTTATATCAATACTCAGCATATCGTAAAAATGTTTACAATCACAATAAGATCATATCGTGACTTAACTATTGTGATAATGTCATATCATGGGGCCTCTGGTGATTCCCACCCCTGTATAAAACCATAGACTTTGTTATGAAACCAAATGGCTGTGTATCAGGGTCTGAAATGAAGTTTTTCCCTCAACTGAAATAATATTTCTTAATGTAAGAAAAATCTGCCATGGTGGCAGGTGACCTGAGTTGTTACTTGCCACAGCCAACATTTACCCTGTTATTTCGCAGGTGGCTGGTGCTAATTTCATTCCCTGCTGTGCATCAATAACACTCCTCTGTTTCTGTAAGTATTAAATGTCATAGTGACAATATGTATTCATGCCCAAACAACATCTTTCAATCTAACTCTTATTGTCTGCCAAGTTTGAAGACAACACCAGTATTCGTTACAATAAAGTGAAATGATAGTGTCTGTCTGTCTGTCTGCAGGACAAGCCTCGGCAGAAGCACATGTCTGGTTGGCAGGTTGAGCTTTAACACTTCCTCTAAATGCTGAGACACAAAAGTGTCCGATGGCAGCACATGGCAGGGTGGGGGTCTCCTTTAGTATCGTTTTAGGTAGTCTAGGAGTTCCTCCAGCCTGCAATAGCTGACTGTTGGGAGTTAGAAGTCACGGTCTAATTTTACTGATCAGTAGGAAGTGGGGGGGAATTTCTTGAAACTATATAAATGCTTTGTTGTGTTCAGACATCCAGGTCAGCACTAAAGACAAGTCATTGAGGTATGTGGATGTTATCTGAAGATGCTTCCTGGAGAAGAAGAACTGTTACATTTGTTCCAGGGAGGATGACAAAACAAGAGATTATGTACAAAAACTGGCAGAAGGTACCTTACAGCTGTGAGAAACAAAGTTACTGTATTCTGTTTACTGCACTATAGTGTATAGTCTTCCTCAATGGGCACTAAAGAATAGCTCAATAAATACAGCCAACAAAGCATGAAGTGTTGTACTGACAATAGAATCCTTTATAAACGGGTACAACATGCAGTAGTAAACTGACGTGGGGCCCACTTCGATTTAGTGTACTACACTTATAATCTGCACTGTAAAAGAGTTTGTCTGTTGTGTTTTGTTCTTTACTTAATATCAGGGCTCTAGAATATGACCTTTGGGAGTAAAAGTGTGCCTTAGCACAATAAACATTTTCATTAGTCACTCATATGACTCACTGGAAACTATCTGGTCTGATCAAAATGTGATGAATGTGTTTGTGTATGCAAAGAAGTCTGACCTCTGGCCTGTGACAGGGTCTCATAGGGACAAGGCGAAGCAGACGACAGTTGTCAGAAAGCAGGTGTGTGCACAGACTTAGCATGCGTAGACAGCAATGTTGAGTCAGTTACCAGATTTTGGGCTAGACAGCCACTGTATGCCAACAGTAATAACGACGTTTTAATAAGTCCACATTCCTGATGATCCATTGGTTTTTGTGTGTTGTGACTAAATAATAAATAATAGTAAAGATGAATAACCAAGGTTAAGTACCCTTTTGTATGGAATAAGGTCACAAGTGTCATAAATGTGTAGAGCAAAAGCCATTTAACTGTCTCACAATGGCAGTTGTGTTGCAACAGATAAACACCTCACACTGATCATCCTAACCTGATGATCCTGACTTCAGTTTTGAAGTAAACACTGAATCTAGCAGTCTGATGTTTCTCGGCATAGATGAACAGAATAAATCATACTCTTCTTCCTCCATGACTTCCTTCCAACACAGCTGCTCCTGTTGCCTGCCACGGTAGGCTGTGCTCAGCTGCAGGAGTGGAAAGTTAGGAGGGAGTCTGGGACTAATATGTGGTTCATGATGACACATGAGATTGCTTTCTTTGCATGATGTTGCCAAACTAAATTAAAACGATCATGAAGTGCAGCAAAAATTACTCGCCATCTTTGCCACATAAGGTCACCAGTGGTCTACGGCACAAAGTCGATGAATGGATTTTGCTCTCCCTGCCTCTCTTGATAGGAAAGTGAAAAGATACTAATGTAGATTGCCTATACCGTTACAGATCCAGCATCATGTTTGATGATTGCCAGCAGACACTCTGGATCATCTGATGCTGTCCCTTGGTTTCCTCAAATTTCATACTGGATTTAGCAATAAGGGTGATAGATCACTCCAGCTTTTATGTTTTATATTAGCTTGTTAGACTTTGTGCATTAGCCTTAAATCATGTTTCTTTCCCATCTATCATTGTCACGGAATTTCCACTTGTGACCTCTGCTCCTCTTTGAGATATATATTTTACAGTTTCTGAGGCCAAATCACCATTGAGTTTGAGGCAGGCTATCTAGTCTGGCTGGGACTATCATATAGTTATTTGCACATGCAGTTGCATGTAATGCATAGAAGTCAAAGGTGCTGAATGTGAGATTGCTTAGCATTTCTATTGCCTCCGCGTGGCTCTCAACATGGCAGCAGCTGAACCAGCGGCTGGCAGCTAACATTGCTACCAGCACTAACAGTGAAAACAACAGCAACACTGCTGACAGAGCTAACAGTGTTAACCTGGGGGGGAACCGAAGGGTGGGTGCTACGCTTCTGCAAAGGCGCCTTTGGTTTGGGACGGCGTTATGAGATGTAACCCCTGTATGAGCGCAGTGCCGAGTGGCGGCCATGAGTTAGCCAGAGGGGCAAACACAAAGGCACGCGAGGCCGGCCCGGTTATGTCAACAAAGCATGGAGAAACTCAGATTACAAGACACACAGAGGTAGAGCAACTTCATCCTCTGCTCAGGTAGACATTACTCCTCTATATCTTTACATAGCAAACAGTTGTTTGCTGCCATAATAATGCTCTGGATATCGTATAGAGCACTTTAAAGTAAAGCTACTACTCATGTGGCCATTTCCTATTCATGTTTTATATATAAGTACAGGGAGTGACAACAATAACACCCGGAAGCCGTTGATTGAGGCTTTCGGTTGTGGTGACATTTCAGTGGATTGCATTATATTTCAAAGTAGTCTCTTCTACTCCTTAACCCCCCACCTCTGGAAATATAAACAAAAAACATATAAAAAGAAAAGAAAGATATTATAATACAAAAGAGAATAATGCAATCCATTTCATTGAACAGATGTTTGTATATTGTGTACACCCCCTGTATTTAGTATTTGTGTGTGTGTGTGTGTGTGTGTGTGAACAGCAAATTCTGAATGAAACCCTATACGGCCTCTCTTAGCTTTGTGTTGAACCTCGCTAATACAAAAGGCATTCATCGTAGAACAAGCAGAGCGAACAGCCACTGATGTCATTGAATTCTGAGGTCCAGACACTGGGAGAGATTCAAACATTTTTCACATTTCCAAACACAGAGATTAAAGGCTTATATACAGGCTTTTATCTTATAAACAAGAGGTCTAAGCAAAACATTTTAGCGCTTTGTGTGTTCAATGATCCTTAAGTGACCACTGAGAAAACCACCATACAACACATATGAATAGATCTGAATGGATCACAACAAAGTCTGACATATTCCCTGAAAGATGAGACTTAGCTTTAACCACAACAATGATGTAAACACGGCTCGCTTTCCTCACAACTTCAGGACACATCACTTATGGATTTATACCAATAGAGATTTTCACTCCTCTTTATAATCGAGACTAAGCAAAAGCAGACAATGTTTCTTTTACTGTCACCACTGAGTACGATTGGGTAAGCTGTTTGTTCAGATGTAATTAGCACTGAATTTATTATTTTTTCCTACAAAATGTGTTAAATTTAAGGACATTCTCATCTTGTAAATTTCCTCAGCTCCATCAAAGCTATTAGTGATAAAAGCTTTCTTAATTAACATGTTCATTGCAGTGTTCTGCATTTGTAAGACACTTCACTACCGTGTGCAACATGCATTTCAGGCAGACACTCTTGTAACCTGCAGTTCAGATAGAGCCATCCCAACTGCCCGACATGCCTGAACCGATTAAGTAGGCTCTTGGTCGACATTCACACGAGGCATTGAGGCCTCTTCTCTTTTTTTCTCTATCTACTGTATGACTCTTTTCTTCTGCTTCAAAGAACGTGACAAAGGTTGTCCAATCATCTCCTGCTACGGCCACTCTGAGTGGTCCCCTTCAGAGCCATGGGTGGGCTGCAAGAGGAGATTCTCCTGGTGCTTGAGCTCTTTATTTCAACCGGGCTCTCCAATCCCCCGACAATGTCTGGAATGGAGGTGAGAGGATCGAGCATTTCAGCTTCAATTGAGGCCTTAATCGAAAGGCAAGTGAGAAGACTGCAGTTACTTTTGTCATTTTGATTGCTTAAAATGTACTTTGAGTTTGATGAAAACGTGGTTTAATTTAGGTGTGGGAATCACCAGAGGCCCTAAAACACCATATTATCACGATACTTAAGTCACAATACAATCTTATTGCGATTTTAAATATTTTGTGATATGCTGAGTATTGCAAATTATGCATTGTTTATTGTTTATTTATTTTGCACAATTTAAGACTATACAACATAACAAAAAAAAAAAAGAATAATATACAGTGCAAGAAGAGGCAAAAAAAAACACTGGGCTTATCTGAAGCCTCCACCTAGAGATAAGATTAATATAAAGAAATAATATGACTACATAATAGTGATAACAAACAATTAGAACAAGATATATACAATAACACCAATCGCAATCTTTGTGCATCGTAAAATAAGTCTAAAATCACTAAGATATTATTTCCTGACTTCTTATTGCTGTTTCATCAGTATCAATTGCATCACATGCTCTATTATTTATTTTTTATTTTACAGAACTCCCGAATCCTTCCCTCACCTCAATGTTCATAAAAAGTGAATAGAATTTAAATAAATGACTTGTGAGGTTGACAGTATCATGTTTCATTAAAGGCCCTACAATATAAATATTACTTATCCCACTTCTGCCCTGGACTTGAGCTTACATCAGCTGTAAAAATAACAACTATAGTTGCTTCTTGGCCTTGAACATGTTTGAAGCTGATAAAACGAAACAGATACCTGATGACCTAGGTAATATTTACAATGGATCACAATACAGTCTACAATATCTGTAATCATCCCACAGCTGTGTTTTATGCCTCCGCTCTGGGTGGCTACACTGTTGTGAACCACAACAAGTGTGGACGGCTCGCAAATCATTAACACATCACTACAAAACACCACATACTTTCTAGCTTTGCCAAATGGCTCATGAAGAATATGCTGATGAAGTTTCTGTTGGCCCCCAGCCAGTCACCACAACACAATGTGAAACATGGGAAGCCACAGGTGTCCAAGAGCTGCAGCACGGAGCGGAGTTGTAGAGAGATACAAAAAATAAGGATATTGTTAATCTGCCTTGCAGCATGAATTGCTTCTGTTTAGCTGATAAAATAGAAACGTGAAATCTGCAAGGTTCCTCTGACTACATCATCATATGTGGCCAGGGCATGGGAAGCTGACAACAAGTCAGAGGGAGGATGCAAAGGCACAATGAGGTGGAAGTAGGGCTGTGTATTGGCAGGAATCTGGCGATACGATATGTATCATGATACAGGGGTTACGATTCAATATATTGTGATATATTGCGATTTTTTAAATCTAATTTTAGGTCATCATAGTATAAATAACACACCACCACATGCATAACATCTGAGTAAAAACAAAAAATGATGCAATCAGAACAGTGGGATTTGCATTTATCACAGTAACTGTAATATCCAACATCACAGCACTAATTTGAGAGGGCACATCTCTTTGCAAATGAAATACTGACTGAGTTAATTTTTGCATGTAAACTATTAATTAAAAATCGCTTCAGTGTTTTTGATACTCGATACAGTATCACAAAAAATAATATTGCGATATTTGATTTTTTTTATATTTTCTTACACCACTAGGTTGAAGACAGGGTGATACTACTGTCCCTGTCTTTCATTTAGTTAAAAAGAAAGAGACAAATTAAAGAGACTATGACAGCTACCACAATTTTGACTCACTCCACGCCAAAACATTAGCAGTGTTCCCATTACATTTTTAAGGGAATTTTAAGTGAACATTTTAAATGACACAAAACAAAGAAATTAGTCGTGTTTCCATCAACTGGTTTGGGGCAAACAAACTCGGCTACAGCATATAGTTTGGTCAGAAGTTGGCGCTATAGGCTGTGCATGGCTGTAATCCACCAGTAAACAGAGTAGAAGAAGTAGAGGTTGCGAACCGCGAACAAAACAAGTAATCTAAACATCTACGAGAGAGGTTTTAATTGTTCTTTCATGTCAGCAAGTATTGACCTGTTTCATGTGTCTGGAGACGAAGACAAGCATTCGCACATTATGGGAATATCTGGGAAGACACTAACAGCGGAAACAGCTGATCAGTCATGTTGAGATAAATGTTCGCTACATCAGAATTTATTCGGCAAAGTTGTTTCCATAATCCATTTATCGCAGCAACTTTTTTTCGACAAAGACAAAAACCACCTCAAACGAAAAACGTTTTTCCACAATCAAGGAAGTTTTATCAAAGCAGCTTTTCTAATGCAATATTTCAAAATGCTCATAAAAATACATGAATGGAAACGTGAGAAATGATAAGCAAAAAGTCTCTCCGCCAGTTTCCAGAATGAGTACAAAAGTCCAATGGTTCAATTTACACACTGCCAAAAATAAAGCTGTGCAAAAATAACTGTCAAATCTCCCAAAACAGGTCATGACAATCTTTATTTTTCCAGCTGATGTCAGCTTCAAGACTAAATCGATCTCCGCACATGAATGTGACAAAAAAAAATCCAATAAATCCTCCTTCAAAGCAAAACAGCAATGGTACATGATTCAAAGCTAGCCAGCTGTGGCAACACCACTTGATCCAAGGTGAGAGAAGAAATAACAACGCTGTTCGATGAGTGACAGTTACTGTAACGACAAACAGAGAAAATATGAAGTGTTTTGGTTCTCTTAAGCATTTCTCATATTCTCCTGGTAGATGCAGAGAGGGAAAGAGACGTTTCCTTACAAAGACATTGACATCAAAGCTGAAGGCAAGAAAAGGAGCCTGCATGATATGTGAGGGAGGATGTGAGATGGAATTCCATGGCACACTCGGATTTGGTTGAAGGCCAGTGGGGTACTGAGTTCGAGGTTAAGGTTTTTTCTATGGCACTCAAATGCCCATATAGTATAACCACAAACCCCAAAGTCAAATATGACAAAGATGATGAATTAAGCGCTGTCAGAAACGCAGCTAAAAGTTCAGAGATAGATGATAGTGGTGGCATATGTAGAACAGAGGCACATTTAGTAGAGCAGAGCAGACATAAATGATTGGCCACCAAGCTAAAATAATTTGATCCATTGCTCAAAATCAAATAAAATCTAACAACTGGTTTAGAGCTGAAACAATTAGTCAATAAATCGGTTATTTGATCAACATAAAAAATAATAGGCGGCTGTTTTGATGGTCGATTATTAACTGTTTAAGTTATTTTTCTAGCAAAAACAACAACCATCAATTGTACCTGATGTGTATTGGCAAGAATCTGGCGATATGATACGTATCATGATACTGGGGTAACGATTCAATATATTGTGAGGGTAATAGGAAGTAATATATTTTTCCAATTTAATTTTAAGAAAACTTTCATAGTATGAAAAACACACCACAATATGGATAAAATCTGAGTAAAAACAGTCACTATGTCAAATGGCTACTACTGTATGTGGACTAACATCATCACACAAGAATAAAAATGGACTCATTGGATCCACAAGAGTCTCAGCTTTCCAGTCATGCCCAATTTATGCAATTTCAAGACTGTTTAGGGACCCCAGTATGCAGAAATATTCAAATATACCATTTTAGAATAGGTGAAAAAAACACATTTATACTGCCTGAAAAAAACAACTGCATGGGATTATCATAAAGTGGTCATGTCTGTAAAGGGGAGACTTGTGGGTACCCATAGAACCCATGTTCACACATCTTGAGGTCAGAAGTCAAGGGACCCCTTTGAAAATGGCCATGCCAGTTTTTATTTGCCAAAATTTAGCATAAATTTGGAGCATTATTGAGGCTCCTTCATGACAAGCTAGTATGACATGGTTGGTACCAATGGATTCCTGAGGTTTTTCCTAGGTCCATATGATACCAGCTTCACTCTAGCTTTAAAACTAATTAAAAATCGATATAGTATCACAAGACATAGTATCACAAGACATAATATTACAATACTTATGTGTATTGATGTTTTCTTACACCCTACCTGAATGTTTGGGGGTCTTGGATTGTTAATGGGAGAAAACAAGCTATTTGAAGAGATGACCTTGGGCTTTAGGAAAATGTGAATGTCATTTTTCAATATTTGCTGACATTTTATAGACTAATCAATTAATCAATTAATCAGGAAAACCATCTATCAGTATTGCGTAAAATCATTGAGATGAATGCAAACAACTTCATGTATGTGTTTTCTCAGTCTGCTCCTCTTCGTCCTGCCCCCATTAAGGACACAGAGAGAGGGCAAACGCCAGCTGTGAGAGGCACCTCAAACCTAAGCTCTAAACTATCGTAGACCCCTGTGTAAATATACAATAAACAATTCTGTGCAGATATCGAATAAATGTTGGTCTGAGCGAAAACAAACTCAGATTCCTTCCAAATTGTCCTTCCTTTGAGCAGTCAGCTGTTTAAAGTCTGTGGCTTCTGAGGTTACACACCTGTCCACTTCAACAAGGACTGCTCCAGTCTCGCAGCAGTGGTAAACCCCAGAGTGGTCTGGTTCACATGGCATCCACTCTTAGTGGTCCAACTCATATGTCAGGACGTGCCACTTTGAAAAACTACATTTTGTTATGAGCGGACTGTAAAACGTTAAACTAATTTTTACCCAATCATCCAATTTTTCTGGCAGGAGTTTGGCTCGTTGTCAGAAGCGAATGGAGAAGAATAAAAGGGAACAGAATATAATTATTTACTGCACTGAAACTCAATAATGAAGCTATGGGACTCCTGGTTAGGAATACATTTTTGTCCACTGGTCTTGCTGCACGCTCACACTTCTACCGCTCTATCCTGTAAACACAGCAAGAAAAAAAAATACTCCACTCTTGGATGAAAACGTAGACAGCTCTCTTCTTTTTTTGGACGGGTGAGGAGCAGCGCTGAGGGGCCTTACAACTGGAACCAGATGGCTTCTTAATATGTGCATGCCTTTGCATGAGTGTGTGCATGTGAACGTGAGCGCATGAGTGTGCTTACACAAATTAATGTCATAGTAGAGTAGTAGTCTACAACCTTTTTACAGCATGTGAAGCAAATCTGCAAAAAGAGCCAACAATTAGCTGTAATCCTACCAAAAAATGGAAACAGTTGCATTTTAGTTGTGGCGGCACATGCAGGGGACAAAATGAGGGGAAACATTGTCCTTTACTGTTGCCCATAAATGAAGCATTAACCCAAACTACGTTGTTATCTCTCTGCATGGGGGTGTCAGGCTCACGGCCAACAAGAGAGTATATAAACCAGAGTGAGGGAAAGTGTGATGTGAGTGATACCATCAAACCTTCCACTGATCTAGTTTTGCTAATAGCTGTGATTTTAAAAAAAGCAAGACCCACTCCGCTTCTCTTCCTGAGATGTTTTGCTGCCTCAGATTTCTCCTCTTTGGCACAGTGTTGTTGACGTTGGCCCCCTGGGGTGACTTTAAGTCCATGATCCCATTTTTGGGGTCTCTTTATGGGAAGTCAAAGAGGCCATTTGATCTTCCTCTGAGTCTCATGGGTGCCACGTGATATGCATGTTTTTAATTATTCCCCCGCTTGCTTGGCACTCTCCAGTCACAAAAACATGACTAGATATTGGATTTGATTGCTGTAATGTGACTATAAAGTGTGGTGCTGTACTGAGGACACTGAGGACACTGAGGATACTGAGGAAGTATGTGTTCTAATGCGAAGGTGCACCTGGACAAAGCTATATATTAATAACCAGATAAGAATGTCAAATAAATGTATTAATAGATTTTCCCAGAATGAATTTTACCTGATTCAGAGAACTGGATATGAGCCCTAACCTTGGGTAACTCTTGGCTCTTTACAAAATGATAGCAAACATTTCAAGCTGATCTTGTTTTTAATGGGCAGGTTAACTGCTGGAATTGTTTTTTTATGTGTAGTCACAAAACTGCAGATGGCTTAGTGCAGATCTGGCAGAGCCTGTGGAAAAGACAGACACTGTGGTTCAATGGGAGCGCCACGATAACCCGCAGGTGATCTTATCGTCTTAACTCAATGTGCTGACATCCCACACACACTTGCAGTAGACACACACACACATAATAATACACTAATTAGATAAACAAACATTGAAAAAGCCCACACTTAACAGTGTACATTTCCATGCAACTATGTTGTTAGCTGCCAGGAACTCATCCTCCAACACGGTTTGCAGAGGGATAATCGTAGAGAATTTACTGCTCATCGTCTTCCATCTTTACAACCACAGAGTTTTCAGATGTCAACCTGAAGATCAAAACTACCAATTTGACAAAATTATAGCGCAAAAAAGAAACGCAGCGGTCACAATGAATCATGTGCTGAGCCCGGATTATAAGAGGTTGTAAAAGACAAGGCAGATAATCCACTAAGAATGTGTCACCTCTTATTACAGCCGTCACTCCTCAGCTGTGATCAATGTGTTGACAGATGAACCTGCTCTTAAAGGGGAATGCCAACAAATTTCAGCTTTCAAATGTATGATTTTTTCTTTTACATTTGTGAATAATAACTATACTTGCTACAAACAAAGACATGAAGTTTGTCCCACCCACCTATCTGTGTTGTGTGGATGATGTAGAGCTGGCTCCAGAAAAAAGGATTTGTTATGACTGTGACAGAATTTTCTGGATTGAAGTTGATAGATTTACCACATCAAATGTTAGCCTAGCATTGCATAAATGTCATTAATTGCCAGAGGAGCAGCTTCTGACTGAACATCTGTATGAACTCAAGAAAAAGCTTGTTTGGAGTCTTTACTCTGCAAGAGCTGCTGATGATTACAAAACAGATGTGACATTTGTTAATTCTTAACTTGCTATATCCTCATTTAGGCGTCCAGCAGCCCACACTAAATCTCTCTCCGCCTCTCTTCCTGTCTTCAAATTCTCCATGTCATCACAACACGGCAACCCGGAAAGCTTCGGAAACAAAATGGGACATAAAAAGAGGACCTACTGTACTTGCAGACAACGCTAAAATAAGCACAGGATTGCTTTAATCAGGCCCTCGCTACCACATCTAGTCCACCGACAACAATAAGAGCCCAGCCATTTAAACGGGCTGTGGCCAATGCTAACACGCAAATCCCAGGCTGGTCAAACAAATATAAACAAAGACGAAACCATCACCACTACTGGTCATCTAAAAGACAAAAACACATCCATTCAAAAGTCATTTTCTTTTTTCTCCACGAAAAGGACTGATGCATACATACATCAAGTAATACTGTTTATAACATGCATATAGACAAATATCCAAGAAGCTTCATGATAATGAGGCTACACTCTGCAGAACACCCAGAGATAAACATTTATGTGGTGCCTGATCTGCACTTTTAGTAAACAAAGAGCCCGGGCTGCTTCACTGTGTGATGAAAACAAATCACTGTGCCAGAGGAAGGTTGGTAAAAAGCAGTTTAATAAACCATTAGCTCTTTGGGGTGAGCACTTTCCTTCCTCCACTGACTCTGATGCATAGATTTCCGCTTGGTCCATGCAGAGCCATATGTATGTGACAGCTAATGACTATGATTAGGGAAGCCTGGATTAGGTCCTGCTGTGGTTCAAATCATGACACATGCACACAGACACACAAACAAAGTGAAAGCTAGCCCTGTGATGTGTACATTTGGAGAAACCCCCAAAACCAGATGACATAAACAAAGTTATGTACTTCTTAATTAACACTTCAAATACATGCGATGGGTTTTTCCACAAAAAAGTGCTACATGACACAGATTATATATACATGATTGTAACCAACTCATCACTCGTGTTAATGGAGTGGGGATAAACAAAATCTCTTGACAATGTGGGTGTGCTAATTTAGCACCCAATTTTAAGTGAGGATACATTCAAAATGTAACAATAAACCAGTGGGCTACTTCCAGGTCTGAAAAGTGAAGCCAATGCAGAAGTGCCTTAAACTTGCATTCTTTCTAACAGCCAGCAGGGGGCGACTCCTCTGGTTGCAAAAAACAAGTCTGATTGTATAGAAGTCTATGAGAAAATGAGCCTACTTCTCACTTGATCTATTACCTCAGTAAACATTGTAAACATGAGTTTATGGTCTCAGTCGCTAGTTTCAAGTCTTCTTCAATACATCATGATGTTCATTTAGTAAATTATGGTCCCATTTAGAGTCAAATAGACCATGAAGCAGGGCATGCTTTAGGGCGTGGCTACCTTGTGTTTGACAGGTTGCTACCACGGCGTTGTCCGGTCTGGGAGTTGTCCGTGTTTTCGTCTTATAACTTTAACCCTTTCACAGTGTGTTTTCAGTTCATGAAAGTGAATCATAACCTTTTTGGTCACCTGAAAATGTCTTATTCAGCATTCGGTTGTACTTAACCCCACCCTCTCGTGTCACTTCTGGCTGCAAAAAAACAAGATGGCGACGGCCAAAATGCTGAACTCGAGGCTTCAAAACGGCAGTCCACAAACCAATGGGTGATGTCATGGTGATTACGTCAAGTTTCTATACGATACGATAATACGATAACGATACGATAATACTTTATTGTCAGACAGGTCTGAAATTTGTTTTGCATAACAGCAGCTCCATTTGCAACATCACAGAAAGGACAAAGACAATAAACAAGGATACAAACATTTAAACATTACAATCACAGAAGACGATATTCAGGGCCCTTTAACGCACATTTGATCTGGGATTAAGCTCCATATTTAGTTTAAGGATTGACTGATGTACAAAAGAGTGCTTCAGTCTAACCTTATTAAATACAGTATATGCATTAAGCACATCACATCCAAACAGCACTGGTAATGTTTGATACAGGGATCCGTTGACCTGAAGCTAACACAAGAGTGGTTCGATTAGTTCAAGCTTGTTGGACTCAAACAAAAGGAGCATTTCGAAAGGATTTCCAGAGATCCAGGAAATCACGGTGCTAAAGCCACTCTGATGCCTCTGTACATTTTGTGCTGGCTGTTCTCCAAAGGCAATTTGCTGTAACAGCTTTTTTTTCATGGCGTAACATCTCTTAATATTGAAAGACAAAAGTGTACGGCCACTGCCAGCAAAAAGAAAAATCACTGATAACATAGGGGCTCCTCTTTGGGGACATTTGGCTTTTCTGAAGTGACAGCAGGGAAATGCTCAATCCCTTAATACAGAGCAAGTGCACCGCCTAAAGAACACCATGCTATTTGTCTTTGGAAGACTAACGAATTATCTCCTGTATGGAGCGGGACAATCACCCAGTAATTCTGCACTCAGGGGCTACGAGGTAAGCCCTCTAGTCGGATAAAATTAGGATCAAATGACTGGACAAGTTAACAGTAACAGTGACCACCTCGCCTGGAGGAAATAAATCAGCTAGCCATGCGGGCAGCCACTGAGGGAGACTAGAGAAGGGCAACAGGTGGCTGTCAACTTAGAGAGAAAGAGGGTCATCATCCACTTACAGAACAGCAGCAAGTCTGTCTGCCACTCCCCAGGCTCCACTAAGCTAAGCCAAGCACCAGCAGGAGCAGAGAATAAGGTGAAGCCAGTTCAGAGTAGTATGAAGACAAGGTTCAGCCATGTTCAGCATGTGATTAGAAATGTCTTTTAGGTATCCAGTGTAATAAAACAAGGGAGCATCTCCCAACAATACCGTTAAAAATAGGAATTTAGCAAAGTTTTAAAAGCCTGAAAATATAACATTTGGTGGTTTACTGTATCAGTTCCATAATTGTAGTGTAAAGAGCATCAAAGAGAAATCCTCTTTGTAATCAACATGTGCAAACTAGACCTCATCGTCCTCATCATTTCTCGTGTCTCACCCCCAATAGTTTATTGAGCTGTCATGACAGAACAGAAACTTTCCATCCATCTTCAACCTTTCCATTACACGTCATGCATCAGCAGGTAGAATAAATAAATCAGAGACGACTGTCAGAGATAGTTCCTAGATCATAGTGACTTCATTCAAATGAAAAATGTCTGGGCCTTTGGTTTACTTCTACTGCAATAGAGAAATACAGCCAAATTTGAAATCTGACAATTTACAGCCTAATAGCTTTTCCAGGCATTGGGTTATTTTTACACTGGAAGCCTGTAGACGAGGCACTGTGTGTCTTAGCGTAAGAATGTGTGTTCTGCTACTGACGACCATAGTGCTCATTGTTAACAAACACTACAAGTCGCTGGGAAATTACTCACGTATTAATTTCTTACATTATACGTACATCTCACCAGAAAGTCAAAATCTGACAGAGTACATTGTAGTGTTGGTAAAGGCTTAGGTAGTTAGCATCCTCAGTTTAATCAAACCCAACCTCTTATGAGTTGCTGCACACGTGCATGCACGTTTGCATATGTTTTCACTCAGCTCTTTGTGCTATTTCCCTCACATTACTCAAAGACACCAGGAGGCCCAATAAAACAAAGTGACAGAACACAGTAACTCCAAAAACATTAAATGTTTTCAGGCTCTGCTCCGTGCCAGTGGTCCGTTTCCTCGGAGTGTTGCTGAAATGCTGTTAATTCTCGCTCAAATTAAGATCCTAGGCTATTTCCCAAAACTGCCACTGTGCAAGTTAAACAAGGACCATAATAAAACAACCCACTGGTAATGGAGGTAATTAAAGCTCATACCTCACTGGTGATATACACTGAGAAAGATAAATTGTCCAGCATAGAGTGAGAAGTGACAAATATACAGTTTGGATTGCAGTGCAGTTTATTACTCACCGATGCAGGCGTGCACTCTGACGGACAGCTGTGTTCGAAGAATAATGCTGTGTTTCTTGCCTCTTCTGTGAAAAGAGAAAGACAAATGGAGAGAAAGAGAAATGTTACTTGGACATTAAGCCGTGTGTGATTATTTATGTGGGTGTGTGTATGGGGTGATAAACACACAACTGTATCAAGATAAAGAAACAGAAAGTCTCTCTGAATCTAAGGCAGCCATCAATATGCCCGAGGCAGGCGAGTGCTGACAAGAAAATATAGCTGTATACTCAGCTACTGTGCAAAAGTGCAAAATGATTACACATTATACTGTTCAGTCTTATTCAAACCCTTCGATATTTGTAGTTTGAACACCACCGGGATCAGGCTGTGGAACAGAACAGGGCAAAGGCCTCCGTAGGTGAAAATGAATGATGGAAGCAGCTAAGAGGTCAACTCCACCCCCCGTGTTAATGAAGATATGCCAAGACCCTATCACCATCCTGTCAACTGCTTACAATGTCTGAATGACAATCCAAAACAAAGACGACAACAATGCACCCCAATTCTATTCAAACGTGAGAGTGAATGTGAGAGCGGTGTAGTTTGGAGTCATACAAAGAATAATTTGGCTGCTGAGAAGCCCACGCTCTAATTTGTGTACAAAGTTTTATGTAAAATGTGCCCTTTTTGAAAGGATAAGACTGGCATTATTCCATGTTTATCTTGGTGCTGACAACTAATCTCATGAAAAACACCATCAATGCGTTCATCTCTCAACAGTTAGACAATGAATGTTACTCTAACAGGATTAAATAGTGATTCCAGGGGACTGTTTTCAGCCGTGGATTATAATATATATTTGCTGCGTTAGTAGGTATTTATGTCAGTAGGACAGTGTATGCAGCACTGACTACATTGGCCATGTTCATGGTAATGAAGAAACAAGTTGCCTAGTGCAACAGTGTGGCTCATTGATGTATTTTTAATAGTTTTTGGACAATAGTGGATGTCTATGACAGAAATAAAATACATCAGGCTTCGGCTGCATAGTCAATACTGGACAGTGGGATTGTTGACCATAAGAAAAATACAGAATATTATCAGTGTTTTTCAGGCAGTTATAATTAACTGTTTGCCTGTGTTTGCATCCAAAATGTAAAAAAACATTAGAGTGACTCAGATCTAGTTGTTTTGTCGTCTCAATTAATTTGACAGAGACAGTACATTTCAATCCCATGTTTTGAATTTTGATGGTGGGGGCCACCCTTTTGTTTACATTTTGCATCACAGATTGTGCCTTTAACCTCCCGACTAGCTAAAGAAGCATATAAACAAACCCCGTAGACACAACTGTGGACAAGAGCACAGCAGGTAGAGTTGCGCAACAACCCCCCTCCTAATTCGGCTCTCTGACAAATAGGCTTTTATGCCGCCTGCACAAAGGCTGTGTGATTGTTCAGACTGGCGCAGCGCCAGCAGCAGACTGTTACTCTTAGTGACAATCAGGCAGCAGTGGGTCTGACACACAGAGAGAGAAAAAACCTATCAGCACAGAAGGCAGATCATACTGCTGCCTCACCATAAACAAGCAGCATTTCTGCTCCAGACAGACACACTGATGTGTTTCCTGCCCCGACCAGTCAGTGGGAGTCTGCACTGACATGCACACAAGCAGATTACACGGCAGAGGAAATCTGTATATGCTCACCATTTATCAAATATAATATCCGGCAACAAGCAGAGGTGACACATGAGCAACATCTGTCAACGTGGACCTTCACTGGTGAGATGAGACGGCAAACAGGAACTTAATCCTCTGTGATGCTGCTGAGGCAAACGGGTAACCAGAGCCATTTTGTCACGAAAGTCTGCTTTCTCTCTGCCGCTTGGCTGCAACAGTATCCCTGTGCTTAAGCGAGACCTGAGGCTACACAGGCCAACATGCTCATTATCAAATTAAACAAACGTGTACGGAATATAGGTGACGGTTTCAGACCCCCCTCACCAATTAAACATGAAAATTGGACACTCCCAGGCCTGTAAAAGGTGGAGCACAAAGTTACAGAAATAATCATAACTATAAAGAATGTCAGCCAAATAACAAATTGGCTGCATGTTGGGATGTAATACCTACTGAGTTCCCTGCTCCTCTTTAGGTCTTATGTTCCTCTGTGCCAGAATGTCCTGGCTTCTTCCTTTCTGTATAATCAACTAAAGCCAAGCTCCTATTAAATCAGATTCGTCATGTGCAACATCACGCTTCTGAAATACCGTTGTTGCTACCATTTGAACAACTATTCTTAATGATCTCATGAAATGAATAAACCTGATCATTACCCAAAACAATTACTTCTTACCTACGTCTTACTTCCCGACCATTACCCAAAGCAATTGGTCCAAATTAGATGGCTTTATAAAAGATTAAATGAAAACATATGGCCATTTGTATTCATTCTGTACATGAAAAGAAGCAGCGCGCTATAAATCTTTTTACTTAATAGCATGAATCTGTTATTCATCATCATCACTTCGCCTATCAAATGCTGCAATGCAGCTGTGAAAATGTAACAACTACTGCCAATTAGATATCCCCATATTATTTTCTTCTCTATTCATTTGCATTCTCCCATCACCGCTCTGTTGTATACCACCCTCATAAAGCTCCGTCTTAATCCTAATACCCAGAGCAGCTGCAACTGGACCGGTGGATACCTGCCAGCTCCGTGCTCTCTGGCTTTATCTAAGGGGAGCAT
The DNA here is from genome assembly GCA_916701655.1 of Sebastiscus albofasciatus. Taxonomy (NCBI): domain Eukaryota; kingdom Metazoa; phylum Chordata; class Actinopteri; order Perciformes; family Sebastidae; genus Sebastiscus; species Sebastiscus albofasciatus. The sequence continues at coordinate 96,689 of CAKAOI010049701.1, forward strand.
TACTGGCACACTGTTTATAAAACAACACAAAATGTGTACCCACAGAAGGTGAACACACGTACTTGGAATACAGTAAAGCCAGTACCTCTCCTCGAAGACCTATTAATGCCAGACAAGAAGGCCCCACGGAGGTCTACTGACTCAGCACTTCTTGGTGAACACCCCTGCATGAGACTCCTGCATTAGTGTCTACAGAGGTACCCGCAGAGCCTGACTAAGGGGGCTGAAGAATCAGGCTGAGAGACAGTGCCCTGACCAATTTGGTGCCCTGGGCAAGACTTTAGCTGGTGCTCCATCACCTCTTTGTTTTGTGCGTGCCCTCCCGGGAGGTTCTCAGTGTTAATTTTGTGCAAACAAGAATGACATAGCCTCTTAACCTACTTAGAATAAAGCTACCGTATTGACCTTGATTATAAGGTAACACATTGAAAAAACAAGCTAAGCTGATATATACTGATTGTCTTGTTTGAATAGGGCAGAAATTAAACTGCAGCCTACTGGTAGGCCTATTTCTATGCTTGCTCTTGCTTCAATTTAAAGTGCCTTCTATCCATACAGATGCTGGCCAAACAAGCCTGTTCCACTACGGTCCATGGTCCTGGAATGATCTGCAGGCCAAGCTTAATCTTGAGAGCCTTATCTCTTTCAATGATTTTAAACTTAGAATAAAGGAAGTGGTCACTGCTAGCTGCAGTTGTTTCAATTAAAGAACAAACACATGACCAACATGCTGCCCTTTTAACGCACTGTATGATGTAATGTATTTTGTCGTACCTTGTTGCTGTCGTGATTCAATGATGTTGTCTTGTTATGTGTTTTGAATGCTGCTATTTGACCCTGTCTTGGTTCAGTCTCACTTGTAAAAGAGGTTTTAATCTCATTGTGACCTTCAAGTTAAATAAAGGTTATATATATA
>CAKAOI010049702.1:5183-26429 GCA_916701655.1 Sebastiscus albofasciatus
TAATATGCCCTTGTATAAAGTATTTCCTTTTATAATTGTAATGTAAATGTAATTGTAATGTAAATGTAATATAATTTATTATTTTAATGGAGCTTCCCGGCAAAAAGTATTTCACACGTTTGTACCTGTACAACCGGCGTGACAATAAACATCTTGAATCTTGAATCTTGAATCCTCCCTTGTGGGGTTCGCAATTATTTTGCCCAGTTGTGGGGTCCACCCTTTCCAGCGGTTCTACACCTCTGTAAAAAACATCAGGCCAGATCATCTTCTCCAGTGACGTCTAATCGTTCAGCTGAGGTGACCTCTTATCAGTTGATAAAAACCCGTTGATTTAAACAAACGTCAGGCAACTTTGAAGCATCGAAATATCAGCGAACAGTTAACAGGAAATCCAGAAATCATGACGCTTAATGTCAGTAAAATGCACGCAGCGCGTTCCCGTTCTCTCTGTGACAGTTTAACCTGGACTACTGGCTTCAGGGCCAGATCCGGTCCCCGAAATAATTTTATAAGGCCACCCCTATAATAACAATAATAATGAATTTTATTCATATAGAACTCTTATAGCGCACTTTATGAAATTTATAAATTATTAAATAGTATTTATTTATTCATGTTCCCTTTGCATTTTCTTCCCTATTTAATTCCCCAAACTTATTTATTTCTGTTTTCTTTACTTTATACATTTCTACTTCATTATGAAAATTAGTACAATATTCTGGATAATATGTGTCATTGTTTTGTGTTGTTAATTAATTTACAATAATAAATATGTACGTACATTTGCATAGAGCAGCATATTTGTCCACTCCCATGTTGATAAGAGTATTAAATACCTGACAAATCTCCCTTTAAGGTACATTTAGAACGGATATAAAAATGTGTGATTAATCATGATCAATTATTTTAATCAATTGACAGCCTTGGTATTTATGTATTCATTTTATTGACATTTAAATTGAAGCATTTAGTTTTGCATTTATTTTCTATTATTTTAAATGAATAAATTAATTTATAAATTATTAAATTGTGTTTATTTATTTTCCCTTTGCATTTTCTTCCTTATTTATCTCCCCAAATGTATATATTGCTGTAATCTCTTCTTTATACATTTCTACTTCATTATGAAAATTAGGACAATATTCTGGACAATATCTGTCATTGTTTTGTGTTGTTAATTGTTTTACAATAATATGTATATATATATATATATGAATAAATTATCACAATTTGTTCACTCCCATGTTGATAAGAGGATTAAATACTTGACAAATCTCTCTTTAAGGTTCACTTTGAGCGGATATAAAAATGTGTGATTAATTAGTGATTAATCCAGATGAACTATTTTAATCGATTAAAAGCCCTAATTATAACTTTGATGTGTACGGTTTTACAGCATCCATGTTCCCTTTTAGTCTTTCCTTCCTTTGAGTGTGTAGGTGATGTGATGTGATGTGATGTGATGTGTGTGGGGGTGATCAGTGTCGGCCCGCCCGATACGCTGAATATGCAGCTGCGTAGGGCCACACAAATCCTTTTTTTCCTTTAAATTAGGGCTGTCAAGCAATTAAAATATTTAATCATGACTAATCACAAATTAATCACACATTTTTTTATCTGTTCTAAATGAACCTTAAAGGGAGATTTGACAAGTATTTAATAATCTTACCAACATGGGAGTGGACAAATATGCTGCTTTAAGCAAATGTATGAATATATTTATTATTGGAAATCACATCTTACTGTACATACTGCTAATATAGTATGAGGTCGTACTACTAGTATAGTATGAGGTTGTACTACTAGTATAGTATGAGGTTGTACTACTAGTATAGTATGAGGTCGTACTACTAGTATAGTATGAGGTTGTACTACTAGTATAGTATGAGGTTGTACTGCTAGTATAGTATGAGGTTATACTACTAGTATAGTATGAGGTCGTACTACTAGTATAGTATGAGGTTGTACTACTAGTATAGTATGAGGTTGTACTACTAGTATAGTATGAGGTTATACTACTAGTATAGTATGAGGTTATACTACTAGTATAGTATGAGGTTATACTACTAGTATAGTATGAGGTCGTACTACTAGTATAGTATGAGGTTGTACTACTAGTATAGTATGAGGTTGTACTACTAGTATAGTATGAGGTTATACTACTAGTATAGTATGAGGTTATACTACTAGTATAGTATGAGGTTATACTACTAGTATAGTATGAGGTCGTACTACTAGTATAGTATGAGGTTGTACTACTAGTATAGTATGAGGTTGTACTACTAGTATAGTATGAGGTTATACTACTAGTATAGTATGAGGTTATACTACTAGTATAGTATGAGGTTATACTACTAGTATAGTATGAGGTCGTACTACTAGTATAGTATGAGGTTGTACTACTAGTATAGTATGAGGTTGTACTACTAGTATAGTATGAGGTTATACTACTAGTATAGTATGAGGTTATACTACTAGTATAGTATGAGGTTATACTACTAGTATAGTATGAGGTCGTACTACTAGTATAGTATGAGGTTGTACTACTAGTATAGTATGAGGTTGTACTACTAGTATAGTATGAGGTTATACTACTAGTATAGTATGAGGTTATACTACTAGTATAGTATGAGGTTATACTACTAGTATAGTATGAGGTCGTACTACTAGTATAGTATGAGGTTGTACTACTAGTATAGTATGAGGTTGTACTACTAGTATAGTATGAGGTTATACTACTAGTATAGTATGAGGTTATACTACTAGTATAGTATGAGGTTATACTACTAGTATAGTATGAGGTCGTACTACTAGTATAGTATGAGGTTGTACTACTAGTATAGTATGAGGTTGTACTACTAGTATAGTATGAGGTTATACTACTAGTATAGTATGAGGTCGTACTACTAGTATAGTATGAGGTTGTACTGCTAGTATAGTATGAGGTTGTATTAATAGTATAGTATAGTCAGAGGGTGTGTGTGTGATCAGGTGGTTCTTTGATTTAAAGATCATATAAAGGTGTGAATAAGAACACATGATGTTTAAAGCAGAGTCCTACCTGAGCTCCACAGCAGCAGCAGCACCAACAGGTGATCCATGACGTCCAGGTAGACCGTCTCTCTGCTCTGTGTGTGCTGTCCTCTTTGGAAGAGCTGCAGCTTCACTCATCATTTACTCTTCTTTAGTTTTACACATGATATTTATCCTCCTCTGAGCTGCGTGTCTGAGGAACTGATGTGTTGATAAGAAGCTGCTGACAGATTACTAATTTTGGCACTGTGGTTTCTGTTACCGTGACAACCAGGGCAGGCTGAGATGCTGCTGTCAGATTAATGTTGTCAGAGTGTTCTTATCGTTTCCATGTAAATGTGTTGACCTCAGCAGAGAGTCGTTCAGAGCAGACTGAACTACAGCTGCAACTAACCGTTATCCCAATAGTTGATGAACCTGTCCGTTCTGTTATTCATGGAATCAATCAGTGAGGAAGGGAAACATCAGGAAACAGTGAAACATGTGCAGCATAGTCTGTCAGAGTCTAAGGTGACATCTTTAAATGTCTTGTTTAGGCCGTCCAACAGTCCAAAAGTCTCCTCAGAGCTGTCGATTCCTGTTGGAGCGTCCCTAAAACCTTTAGCTGTAAAATGATGATATATATATACAGATATATGTGAATGATATTTTAGTGTTTCAGTGGGTCTGAAGCTGTGAATAAAAACTTGATGTTGGTGCGTGTGATCAGTTTGTTCTCTGATTTAAAGATCATCTCAGGTCAGGACCGGCTCTGTACGCAAACCTTTTAGAAAAAAGAAAACGTGGGTGGCCGGCCACATGAACTGAGACATTTACTGATCTAAAGTAACTATTAGCTAATACTGGAGAGAACTGTATGTAGGCCGCAGCACTGAGTAAATCTCTCTCAGTTTACATGTATATGTGTTTAGAAGGAGAAAGAGAGCATGCTAGACCCGGCAGCTCACGTTTTTGTTCCCGTAGTCCAAAGGTACTCGGTCCGAAGATCCCCGAGGGCCGAGCACCAAAGCAGCAATGAAACAGACTTTGATTCACCATAAATGTTCATAAAACTGCCAATATTCAGGCCTTTCTAGTTCATTGCTCTGCTTAGCATTATACAAACATTAGAAAAATGTTCATAGTGTGTGAGAAAAGAATCGTTTATAGATGTTAGCGTTTAGCAGACGCCTGGAAGGTGTCACAGCCCGGCTCTAGAACTGTGACAAAAACGGGAGACACACGGGTATACTGAATAAATAAAGTGATTTATTAACCAAAAACTATGTAAAAAGTCAAAAGAATGTCTGGGAGGAATCTGTAGAGTCAGTAGTGTAGGGAGTGGATGTGTGAAATTGTGCTGCATGGATTTTGTGCTGTAAAACAAAGACAAAGAACCCAAACCATTTAACAAAGGTGAAATGTGCAAGGAGGTCTGCCGGACCCAGACTGCTGCAGGCTCTGGCTTTAAGCAGGGAGCACACCTGGCCCAGGTGTGTCTCATGCTGCTGATTAGCCTCATCATCAGGTCTGCAGCCCTGATGAGAGGAAGCAAACACAGTACAAGATCCAAACACAGAGGGGCCGTCACAAAAGGTATAGCCAAACAGAGGCAGAGTAGTGTCGGGCACACTGGGTCGGCTCGCCCAGCGAGTCATGAACTCTCCCATAGAACTATATACATAGACGCCGCATTGGACGCTTCAGGCCGTTGCGGCGATACGTCGACGTGGCGCCTTTATGGACCTGGCCAGACTGGCCTGTAACCCTGTACTAGTGAACGGGGGAGCTGCTGTTTTTCTGGATAAAAAGCACTATAACGTCTACATTTCTCAACCGATTTCAACCAGTCGTTATTATATTAAAGGGTTTATGATCTACGAGGAGTAGAACAATAAAGTTTAGTCTCCAGTTACTTCGAATCTGGATAGTTAATCTCTAATCGCTGCTAGACGCTCAGGAGACGAGTGTGTACCGTAGGCTGACATGAACTGAATTACTGACCTGATAGAAAATAATTCATTTATCAGAAGGAACTGTTAAAACTCACGTTTGTCCAGTATGGCTTTGACTTATTTTCCCTCTTTAAGGTTAATACTTGTAGAGATGTCCCTGTATAATATGATATAATGAAGTGTAATGTAATGTAATATAATGTAATACAATATAATGAAATGTCATCCTCCGTTTCAGCAATCATGCTTTCAATCTATAGCAGGGGTGGGCAAACCTTTGGCTCAGGGGCCACAATGAGTTTTAAAATTTGACAGAAGGGCCGGGCTGGTATCAGATGGATGGAGAGTGTTTGTGTGAACTAATATAAATTACAAGTAAAAGCCATAAACTAAAAAGTAAAGAAAACTTACATGTAATTTCAGTGGGAACAGTGTTGTTGTGTTGTTGGTCACCCTCTTTTGCCAGTGCATCAAAGTTTGGTGTCAGTTTGGTTGTGGCAATTCTAAACCAATCCCACATACTGCGCATAGAGGTTTAAGGGAAAAACAGTAGTTTATGAAAAAAGAAAACGAAAACGCCCTTTTAAACACAAGGGGGAACACAGGGCAAAAACCTTGGCTAAATAAAAAGTGCCAAAAGGTAGATTCAAACCCCATCCTACCGCGGTAAGAGCACCCGCTCCACCAGGTGAGCTATAACACACAGTGGTCCTTTTTTGGAGCCCCACTTTGTAAATAAACAACACCACTCGTGTACAAAGGGTGAAACAGAAAACTTAACTTGCAAACCAGCTGAAAGAAGTAACTATGCACCCGCTTCCAAGAGGAGAGTAATATTATAATAATATTATGGTCTCGCAGATAGGAAGAAGAATGGCTTCATTCAAGGTGCAGACCGTGGTGACGGTCAGAGTGAGGTCGAAATAGATCTTCATTTTTTAAATAAGGGCTATTAGAGTGTTCGTACTGGGGAGTGGGATCAACTGAAACGCCGGGTATTGCAGGAAAAAGGCAAAATGAATGCAGTCTTTACTATAATTTGGACAATTTTGACCAATATTCGACGGGCTGATTAAAAAGCTCAACGGGCCGTATACGGCCCGCAGGCCGTAGTTTGCCCATACCTGCACTAGAGGGAGACATCGTGTTCACTTATATTTATAGATCAGGCTCCTTATTATGCACCACTAGGATACTGGCACATGTTAAAATAATAATAATAAATAAATAATAATAAAAATCCTTTTTTTAAAGATCTCTGTTTTTATTTTTTATTTTACATTTCTTTCTTTTTCTTTTTTTTAAATTTCTTTTTAAAATTTTCATCACAAACAAAAAAAGTAACTTCTACAGACAGACTCACAAACATGCCAACCCCACATACAGAAAACAAGCATAAAATAAAATAAAAAATAATAAAATAAAATGAAATGAAATAAAATAAAATAAATATTGACATTCTGCAGACGGATCACATGGCAGCAGCCGAGAGAGAGACCAGCAACTGTCTTAATGTCCAGAGAGAAGAGAAGAGACTGTTGACTTAAAGTGGAACGAGTTCCCCCTGATATACGCACTGTCACTGACCTAGTACTGTTTAAATCTAAACTCAAGACTTTTTTATTTAGATTGGCTTTTCATACCTAGTAGCACCGTGACATTTTTCCTGTGCTTTTTATGCACCTTTTATGATATGTTGTGTTTTTATTCCCGTTATTTCTTGATGTTAATGTAAAGCACTTTGGGTACCCTTTGGTTATTGTAAAGGGCTATACAAATACATTTTGATTGATTGATTGATTGATTGATTGAACCCGACCACCCTGCAGGTTTCTCTCCTCTTCCTGTTTCCTTTTTCTTCTGTCACTTCTTCAACAGTTTACTCCATCATACAGATATTAATCATGTTTACTAGATAATTAACTGAACTTTGAGAGGACAGCTGCAGGACTCTGAATGTGCACCAACAAGAAGGAGCCACTAGAGGGAGACATTGTGTTCACTTCTATTTATAGATCAGGATCTTATTATGCACCACTAGGACACTGGCACATGTTAAAATAATAATAATAAATAAATAATAAAAAAGGTCTCTGATTTTAGTTTTTAATATATACATTTCTTTCTCTTTTTTTTTTAAATTTATTTTTTAAATTTTCATCACAAACAAAAAAAGTAACATCTAAAGACAGACTCACAAACATACCAACCCCACATACAGTATACAAGCATAAAAAAATAAAATAAAATAATAATAATAAAATAATAATAATAAATAAAATAAATAATAATAATAGTAATAATAATAATAATAATAATAATAATATAAATGTGTTATTATATTTTTATATTTTATATATTTATTATGCATTTCTTTATACTTCATGTATTAATATGTTTACTGTGGAGGGCAATGAAGTGAAACAAAGTGAAATTAATCTCCAAAAACAGTAGTAACCCGACCACCCTGCAGGTTTTTCTCCTCTTCCTGTTTCCTTTGTCATCCTGTCACTTCTCACATCATGTCTTCAACAGTTTACTCCATCATACAGATATTAAACATGCTTACTAGATAACTGAACTGAACTTTGAGAGGACAGCTGCAGGACTCTGAATGTGCACCAACAAGAAGAAGCCACTAGAGGGAGACATTGTGTTAACTTCTATTATACAGTTTTAATATTTATAGTTCAGGATCCTTATTATGCACCACTAGGACACTGGCACATGTTAAAATAAAAAGAATAAAAAAAATGTAAATAAAATCCCATTTCTTTCTTTTTCCTTTTTTTAATTTCTTTTTTAAATTTTCATCAGAAACAAAAAAAGTAACATCTAGAGACAGACTCACAAACATACCAACCCCACATACAGAAAACAAGCATAAAGTAAAATAAAGTCAAATAAAATAAAATAAAATAAAATAAAAACATAAATAATAATAATAATAATAATAATAATAATTGTAATAATAATAATAATAATATGTTATCATATTTTTTATATATTTATTATACACTTCTAGCCTATATATTTCATGTATTAATATGTTTTCTGTGGAGGGGCAATGAGGTGAAACAAAGTTAAATTAATCTCTAAAAACATTAGGTAGCAACTAGCCAAAAAAGACTGGACACCATAATTTACATTATAAATTACCATTATTATCTGTAGAAACATACACGTGGTTAAAGGTTTTGTTATGGGATTTAGGTAAGATAAAAAACAAAGTCCATTATCATACATTTTTAGTGAAATGTATTTGTGATTAAATCTTCAGGTTGAATGATTATAGCAATCTGGTGTTGTGTTTGAGGAAAGGAATATTATTTTATGGCAGATAATCGTCTATTTGTACAGGAGACCAAATTATTTGCACACTCTTTATTTAAGCAAATATAAAAACAATCAACACAAGGACATTTATTTCATTGTTATTTATTCAACATCCTGAAGCTGAATAAATGCAGAAGGTTTTTAAAGTGGTTTCACTTCACTCTCGGAGATGGACTTCTTTTTCTGCAAAATACATAGAAAAGTAGAACATTTATTTACAAATAGTTGGCTAGCACAACCACAACACACTCAAAAAGTTACCTCATGATTAGATGTAGTTCTCTGCATTGAGTACTTTTGAAAGCCTACTTTTAGCCTATACGTTTATACTTTTACTTTTTCAATGTATGCAATGACTTTTACTTGTAATGGAGTATTTATAGAGCGTGGGATTGGTACTTTAGTCAGTGCAGAAATGTCTCCTTACTGTAACAAAGTCATTATCGTACCTCGTCATAATTAAAAAGGTTGCACCGCAGGGTAAACACAGGTGTAACTGATAACATTAATAATGGTTTAGTTCTACTTAGTGTCACATCCATTCCACTAAGCCAGCATGCACAGTACCAGGACCCTGGAGCACCTAAATGGAACAGGGCCATAATTAATTAATTAATCAATTACAGCTGTGTTTACCCTGCAATGACGTGTCAAAATGGCTGCTGTGAAAAGTGCCTATAACACCACCCGGCTGGCACGTTAAGTGACCCAAATCAAGCACACCTGCAAACACAAGGTGCACCCTGGATCTAAATGCTAATCTGCTCTCATCCTCCAGATGGTTTCTGCTCCAGTGAGGTCTGTGTGAGGCCTGCTGCTGTTTGTGACTGTTAGACTGGGACCAGAGAGGCAGCGTGGACTGGTTCTACTGGGACCAGAGAGGCCGAGTGGACTGGTTCTACTGGGACCAGAGTGGACTGGTTGTAATGGGACCAGAGTGGTTATATTAATGAAGGAGCAGAGAAGTTGAACCTGGAGCAGATTGAGGAGGACTTCACGGTGGTGAAGACTTGCAGAATGACATCAGACCGGTGAGTACAACAACACACTGTGATGGTTCTTCAGTTTAGTGTTTTTTCTGTGTGTGTATGCCCTTACAAAAAAGAAGTATACTTCAAGTTTATTTAAAGAAGTAAACTTAAGTATAGTTCAAGTATACTTTATGTAATAAGTATACTAATATAAATGTACTAGTAGTATACTTTTAATTGTACTTCTTGGGTGGAAATTTGCCTACTTTTTGGTTTATAAAAGTTTACTTTTGTACTTTACTGCAACTATAATAGGAACAATACTTCAAGTGACCTTATACTGTTAATTTACTAGTTATATTATTGTAGCCCACTTTTTAGTTTATGAAAGTACGCTTTAAAGTATACTCTCTAGTGAACTACTAGTTTAATAGTTTTTATTGCAAGTATACTTGTTTTGCACTTTCTTATACTTGTTACACGTTTTCTTTTAATCCAAATATACTTTTCTGTATGCTTTTCAGTACCAGCCATGTATACTTGTCGGTATAAGCCAAATATAAATTTGTTAAGTTTATCTGTGGTAAGGACATAAAAAGTTATCAAAAACCTACTCTCTTAATTTAAGTTTAAAAGAAGTATACTAATAGCATACTTGAATAAACTTCTTTTTTGTAAAGGTAAACTGGCTGCAGCCGCTGTGGAGTTTGTTGATTCATGTGCATGATGTTTTATTCTGCTGTTGATTCTATAATGTGAACCCGCCGTGGTGTGTAGTTGTTATTTATTGTGTATTGTTTCTTTAATTGTCTTGAGTTTTGTCACTTTTCTGGTTAATTCCAGTTAGCTGAGGAAGTGCCCGTGTATACTATAGAACATGATTTTATTGTCCACGTTGACATGTTGATGCACTGTATTTTGCACCCTAAAGTACTGCACTAAAGTACAATTCTGAGATACTTGTACTTTACTTGCTAAGTACTATGCTAATTTTATACTTCCACTCCACCACATCTGGATCATCTGTTGCAGTCCTACTTTATCCTCCACTACGCTACTTTTATTTGACAGAATACAATACAAGTTACTTTGCAGATCAAGATTTGGCAAACTGTGACATGTGATCAGTATATAAGATAAGATAAGATAAGATATAAGATAAGAAGCTGTGTTAAAGATTTATAAAGCATATAAAATTAGCTCCAGTGATATAATAACATAACAGTGAAGGGCACATTCGGACAAACTACTTTTGATACGTTGAGTACTGATAATACTTTTGTACTTTTTATTTATGTGAAATGTTTATTGCAGGACTTTAAATCGAGTATTTCCGTAGTCGGGTAGTGAATATGCCCGGACTGTATCCAGGTGAGAATCCACAGCATTAAACTCTAAACACCTGATCTGAAAATATATTAGAAAGTTATCCTATCAGGATTAACCTCTTGAGGTGTATCATCATGACCGATCTCTAAACAGAGAGAGGAACAGTGATGGCATTTCTGAAAACATCGGCGATATTTTTTAAGATGAGAAAGCAACATTTTTATGTAAAGAGAACGAATATTTAATCCAATTAGAAGGAGTCCAACTTCTTTAGATACAAAGGGGACTATGAGGAGGATCTGATCAGAGCGTCTTGGTGAATAGTTTGACATATAAGGAAGCAAAAAATGTTTTGGACAATAAGGAGAGTTAAATTAATGGAGGTTATAGGAATCCATTACACATGACGGCAGCAGTAGACCAATGACGTGGAGAGACTCTGTCTGAGCAACATTCTTGTAATGAGTGAAGGCTTGAATGACGTTTAGAAAGTAACATAAGATACTTTATACTTTGCAGAGATAAAGTATCTTAATTTATCTATGTAAACTAATATACGTTACAAAGATAAATTATTATTATTAATATACTGTTTATATAAATTATCCAATATTTGTGTAGTTCATCAAAACATAAAATAGTTTCAGGAGCTTTTACTGAATAAGTGAAATGAAGTGTTGATCAGTTTCACAGTGAACTCGTGCGATTAAAGAAGTAAAGTAACATGAATATGAACTAATGGGATTACTGACCTTGTTGTTGTTGTATCATGACCCGATTCGGTCCGACGGTCCCCCAGGACTTGGTTTAAGAACTCTTCCACTTCAAGAACATTACCTGGGGATTGGAACACAGATGCTGTCAGTAACAGATCCACAATGTTTTTGGTTGTTTTCCTCGGAGTATGATCACACAGGAATACCTGTATGGCTCTCAGGGACGGGAGTTGTCATCGCTTGAAGCCCGACCACAAGAGCAAAGAGCAGGAACACAATCTGAGCTTTCATTTCCTGCAAGACAACACTTAATACTTAAATTTATGATCCTTTCTAATCATCAGTAAAAGATATTTTAAATAGTAATAACTCACCTCTGCAGTTAAACTCAGCAGCAGCAGCAGTGGTGTATAAGCAGGTCTTTAACAGGGAAGTTACTGCATATTTGTGATGATATACCAGACCAACAGGCCTCAGACTGCTGGGCGTGTCTGTGTGTCCAAAAGCATCTTAACAATCCACCCGGTTCACTTTTAAAATTCCAAAAATACAACACTCACTATTCAAAAGCATGAAGCGTGGAGAACAACTCTTATGTGGGTTAACTGGACTGATTGTGTTGAAGACACATGGCTGTCAGAACACGTTAATACAGTCAGTGGATTGTTTTTCATTGTGCAGGTACAGCACGCTGAATCATGTTGGGGTTTTTCCATCCACATTAGGTGAATAATAATACAGGGATTGTTGTCAGAGAAGGATGAAATTAAGATTCATTCAGGTTTTCTTATGGTTGTTATTTAGTCTGGAATGTGTTTTTGTTTTTTCTAGGGCTGTCAAAGTTAACGAGATAATAACACGTTAACGGAGATTTATTTTAATGGCACTAATTTCTTTAACGCATATATGTAACTTGTTATTTCTAGGTTGTAGTGGGCTCAGTTAGAAGATATTGGTATCATATGAAACAAAAAAAAAATCCATTGGTACCAACCAACTAAATTTTTGGTGAGGAAAAACTGTCATGTCTGTTTTCAAAGGGGTCCCTTGACCTCTGACCTCCAAATCAGTGAATGTAAATGAGTGGACTGGTTATACTGGGACCAGAGTGGACTGGTTGTACTGGAACCAGAGTGGTTATGTTAATGAAGGAGCAGAGAAGTTAAACCTGGAGCAGATTGAGGAGGTCTTCATGGTGGTCAAGACTCGCAGAATGACTTCAGACCAGTGAGTACAACAATACACATGATGGTGTGATGGTTCTCCACGAGTCTCCCCTTTACAGACATGCCCACTTTATGATAATCACATGCAGTTTGGGGCAAGTCATAGTCAAGTCAGCACACTGACACACTGACAGCTGTTGTTGCCTGTTGGGCTGCAGTTTGCCATGTTATGATTGGAGCATATTGTTTTATGCTAAATGCAGTACCTGTGAGGGTTTCTGGACAATATCTGTCATTGTTTTGTGTTGTTCATTGATTTACAATCATAAATATATACATACATTTGCATATAGCAGCATATTTGTCCACTCCCATGTTGATAAGAGGATTAAATACTTGACAAATCTCCCTTTAAGGTACATTTTGAACAGATAAAAATCCCGATTAACTATTTTAATCGATTGACAGCTCTCGTCTTTTCACGTGTTCATATTGTCTCGAACTTAAAAATCATCAGAAGAGAATAACAAAGTGCCAGTTTGCCAGTTGCATATTGTCCAGCTGATGCTGCAAGCAGATAAACGGCCTGTTGAGGTCTGACCGACTGCTTCCCTCCAGATACAGTATACATCCAGCATTTGTCTCTGTAGTGGAGTGTCAATATCAGGCAAGCTTGTTGTAATGAGCCTCAAGGTAAACAAGAGTGCAAACTCACCCAATGACATTCCAACCATGCAAACATAAACATTAGAAATGGTCTCAGATTCAAGCTGATCTATCACACCAAGGTTTTATCAAACTGTTGATGTTCTAATACACGTTACATTTTAAGTTGGTTTACTCTATTTCGAAGATTCCTATTTTTTGTGGCAACAATAATTTGACTACTGCAATATTGCTCTGAGAGTAAGAAGGTGAAAGAGAGAGGAGAGTCAATATTTGCTGGAAACTGCACGAGAAACATCAATGCTGTCAGATATTTACTGCACACTCATCCCCTAAGTTACAGGACGATCAACGATCCATAATTATCAGTGGCAACAACATGTTTTTCTCAGCTCTTCGTCAGGCCTGTAGGTGACACGTGCTCACAACCAGCCACTTGGATTCATATAAGAGTTCAGATTTATTCATTCTTCTCTACAGAAGAAAAATATTTAACAAAATCTCTAATACAGAACATAAAGAAACATTATTGACTGCAGTTCCTAATATATACATGAAGCCTGTCGTCTGGACAGACGAAGAAAGAAAGAAAGAAAGAAAGAAAGAGAGATGGGAGGTGATTCACATGTATAAGACATTTACACACTAACAGAGAACAGTGCTCTCCTACAGGAGCGGAGACAAAGTCATGATGTGCAAACAGATGTGCAGACAGGAGGAGATGTGAAAAAGACTTCTCTCTAGTGCTCTCTAGTACAAATACTATAATACTGACAACCCTGATGTTTACATTTGACTTTTCCTATAATCTAATGAAGCATTAAAATACTCCTGACGTTACACACACGAACAAAGGACACCCAGTGATCTTATTCATTCAGGATTATTATTATTATTAATGAATATGTGAAGCTGAATGTCATATTGTAGTTCTGCATCGCCCCCTGCTGGGTGTTTGTGTTCACTACTATAATGTAAAACTACACTGATGGGCTGGGATGAACCCTTCTTGTGATGTAGATTTTCAACATACATAAATGATAATTTGTGTACCAACATATAAAACATAAATTCATATAATTTTATAATGAATACTGGCTAAAGGAGAGCAATGTGGGGGTTGGAAATAGGTGTATTGTTCCATGATTATGATGATTTGAATTATCTTTTTAGATTATCTGCATAACTCTACCTTTTTATATCCTGTCTCTTTTTTTTTTTTTTTTTACTTTAACTGGTTTATTTCTTAGAAACAAAACATCTTTTAAATCTGGAATCAAGCAGGAAAAAAACCCTGAAACGCACATTTGGAAAAATACAAAAGAAAAAGCATTAATGTCTTCTTTTTTTTGGAATAACTCTACTCTCAGAAGTTTTAGATATTACTTTCAATTAATTTGAATTTCATAACAATTTTCTAGAAGTCTGTGTCATATTATCATAATTCCAAAAAGATAATTCTGTGGGTTTGTCTGTGTCTTCTTGTGGAGACGTGTTTTGCATTAATTAACATGCCAATAATACAGTATAATGCTGAATGTATGGAGTGTATTAAAGGTCCTATCATGCTCATTTTCAAGTTCATACTTGTATTTTGTGTTTCTACTAGAACATGTTTACATGCTATAATGTTCAAAAAACACTTTATTTTCCTCATACTGTCTGCCTGAATATACCTGTATTTACCCTCTGTCTGAAACGCTCCGTTTTAGCGAATTTCAACGGAATTTCAACGGAATTGCATTACAAGGCAACAGTTTGGGTCCATGTTTACTTCCTGTCAGCTGATGTTATTCACATACACTGCAACAGGAAATAAACTGGGACACATTTAGAATGTTTATGTTTAAAACCGTGTAATGGTCTATGTATTGTATATTTGTGACATCACAAATGGACAGAAATCCTAACGGCTTGTTTCAAACGCAGAGTTTCTGAATACGGGCTATGTATTTCTCTGTATATTGACCGTTTTGATAGTTTAACAGTATTTACGTAGAATTTAAACCTGCTTTATAATATCAAAGACCTGAAAACCTCACGTTTTACAATATGGGACCTTTAACGCACTATGAGACCTGTTGTCATACAGCCTGTCTGCACCACACGTCGGGTCCTTTAATGTCTTCCACGTCTTGTGTATTTTGATAACGTCATGTGTGTAAACACTTGAAATTCCTTGGTCACCAGTTGGCTGATAAAACTACTCTAATTACTCTCGTCTTTACAATCCACCAACCAAACACCGACAGAATCATCACTAAATCACTAACTGGCCTACAGGGCTCACCTAAATTTACTTTACTAGCCAATCACTTTAAAGATTCCCTAAATCTTGCAGGGAGAAAAGGAGTGAGGCAAAGAACAAAGAGAAAAAGAGATCAACATGGAAGGAGAAGGCAAAAAAAGTAAAAGTAGATACTGGAAGAGGTTAATAAAGAGTGACTCTGATCCATCACAATATAATCCAAAAAGAGTTGTAAATAAGGATGTTACCTCGTCTGTAGACAACACAAACCTGATCATGTTTCATTTCCTCCCTCAATAAAATCTGTCACAACTATATAAACAGGATTAAATTAAAGAGAAGACCCTCCACTTATAGTAACCAATACTTCATGACAAACATGTAACAGTGCAAAGCACCGCGTTAGTTGCATTGAGATGGTCATTTTATGGCTACAAGCTAACAGTCTGAGGCCTATCAGATGATCACATGTCACACAAGGACCTTTTTCTAAATTAAAGAACAAAAACAATCTAGACACATTATTCTAAAATAACATTTCTATTGTTATTAAAATTGGACTTATGCATTTATGCACAACATTAAACTAAGTTATGGTTAAACTATTGTTAAGGTTAAGTCACTGAAACCTCTCGATTTTACGTCAGGAAGAGTAAAACGTCCGTTGTTGACTAAGATGGGACTGGACGTCATCACTGTTTTGCACATCAGCTCAATCTAAATGTTTCTGAGATGCATCATTTTCCTCCCTAAAAGTCAGTTTTTAAGGCAGAAATGTTGCATTTGAACAAAAACTGTTTGTTTCTACATATAATTTACATTTGGTCACCTAAACCGAGAATATCTGCTCTGTTTTTGATTAGGAGATGGGACTTCAGTAGTGATACATCTAATCCATTGTTTATTTGAATGTTAATTTCTTTAGAACTGAGACGATTTATTGATTAATCAATCAGTTGATAGTAGGGCTGTACCAAATGACATATTTTTTTTACATTGACAGCTTCTATTGAGGTTTTGAAATAATGCTTTGAATGTCTGTTGTCATATTTTATGACGTTATCACCCTAAAAAAGTAGTTAAAATAAGATTTTGTGATTTTATAAATGTAATTTATGGTGCTGTTAGATTGCTGCTAGAGGAGAGTGAACAGGTTTTTGACCAGAAATATTGTGTTTGCTAAACGCTAACAAATATTGATTGAAGTAGAATATTTTGTTGGATAAAATCATGTTGTGAATTCTATCTTTTTCAATACATGTTTACTTTTGGACTGAGGTTTGATAAATTACAGAGACTGAGCGCTGTGTGTGCAATGTTTCTGTAAGTTATTAATAATAATAATTTGAATGTCAGTGTTATGAATGAAGCTTCGAACTATATTAGTAGTAGATTGGGTTCGAAAATAGACAGGAAAATGAACCAGACACTATTTTTTATAATCGATTTAAGCATTCAACTCATTTTTCAAATTAATAACTGGAAGTAGGGCCGTACCCTATTAGTCGACTAATCAGTCGTTTTGGACTTACTAAGATTGCTTTAGCCGATTAGTCATTATTTTATGCTTTTTTCATGCTGAATGACTTATTTCCTAAGAAACTTATGAACTCATGTCTGGTAGACACCAGATATAAAGTGGTGCTGATTCTTGGAGAAAAACAGTTTTATTAAATCAACTAATCGATTAGTTAACAAAATCTTAGTTGGTCGACTAAGAATTTCTTTGGTCGAGGACGGCTCTACAGAAAGTGGACGATTAATCAATATAGAAAATAATAGTATACATTATTTATTATTCCTGTCATGCTGTTAACACGTTAACACACATTAACAAACTGAATCCGGTAAAGCGAGTTGTGGCCACAAGTAACAGATCAGTTTTCCTTAATTAGCAATCTGATGAATTATGTAATTTAATAAGCAGATGTGTGTAAAGCTACACCTTTAGTGCAATAAGGAAAAACCTCCATGATGGTTCAAGTTCAATCTTTCACGAGAAGACGAAGGCAGAAGCATCCGTCTGTCCAGTAAACAGCGTGTTAAGTTCTACAGTTTAATGTGTAACGTCTGGTTTGCATCAACCCGACCTCGTAAGGAGGAAGAGGAGGAGGAAGAGGAGGAGAAGGAGGAGGAGGAGGAGGAGGGCTCCGAGCTACATGTCGCTACTGGGGGTCCATATCATACAGAATATTAATTCATTAATATATATATATTAAAAACCAGAGCCCTTGATAGGAAGAGTTGTGACAATCTGTACAACATTGGACAAGTTCCCTCTCTGGTGATGACAAATATTTAACAATGACTTCCATAACATCTCACTCTTCCTCTTCAGCTAGTTTCCTAACTAGTTTTAATTTTATGGTCATCACAAAGCCATTCTTCTAACCACGAGGATACTACCACCACACTGGAAGCTAAACGTTTACGTACTACAGAGACTGGAGATAAGACGTGGTGTTCTGGTAGTTGAAGATGTTGTTTACAACACAAGTGGTACTTCTACTCTCATCCAAAGCATCATTTAAAGAGACGGACAGGTGAAGATCATAGCAAAAGAAATGGGAGTGGAGGAAGTACTCTGTGTGCTTAGTGTACCTTAAACTACTAAATACCACATTGATATTGTTTACACTCAAGTCTTTCTGCTAAAGTCAGCTTGCCGTCGTCTACAGTGTGTTAGATGTTAGCATTGTGTCGCAGCCTAATCTCCATATAGACTCTTCATGATCATTCAAGAAAGAGATTAACAGTCAAAACATGGCAAAAACTGAACGAGACAATGGTGTTATTACTGGATGGAGGAGAGTCTTTGTTCGAGGGAGCATCACCGGGACAACAAAAACCTTTTCATGAGAGAAGCCGTCGTTACAGAAACTTTACAAAGTACAATCAGTTTATTTTGTCCGGAAACAAACTGTAGTTAAATTGTTGAAAACTGGAGTCCCGGCTTCATTTTCAGTCCGCTGAGACATCAGCTAATTTTCAGCCTTGTGTGGAAGATGTGCACATCTCATTAGTGTTCCACTGTTTGGTGTCACAGCTGCTCCTGACAGCAATTTTGTGCCCCCCACACATCACATCAAGTGTTTTGTTTAATTCAACCGGGGACAACCAACAGCGCAGGTGAAAGACACAAATTAATTGTCCTACAAGATCTGGTTGGCCCCCGGCGGCCGCGAGTTGCCCTCGTCCCCCGTCTCTGATTGGTGTTTATAAAGGTCACATGGCATGAGAGGGAGCGGCCGTCCTCCCTGCTCGGCCAACACCGACTCGTAAGGCGGCGCCGCCTCCAGCGGGAAGGAGATGGACGCGATGTGTTGATGGTCCGGCAGTCCCAGCGGGTAGTGGGAGGGGGAGAGCCAGGCGGTGCTGGTGGCCGAGGTCTCTCCTCCATCGCAGTACGGAGATGGATCCAGACCGGTGTAGCCGGGCTGCTCCTCCTGCTGCTCGGACCCTCTCTGACAGGGGTCCAACAGGGAGTAAGGAGGCGGGTCGTCTGTAGGGATGTAGATCTGAGCCGAACCGGGGCCAACACACTCATCGTAACTATGGAGATGAAAACACAAATCAAACAGTCAGTGCTGTGATGTAGGCATTTAGTCGTCGATACCAATACCAGTGAAGTTCTACGATTCTTGATACCCAATTTGATGCCAGGGCAAAAAAACAAAAGCAAAATAAACACTTAGCGCTGGTGTTGGGAAGTTAAACAGCTCATTATTAGGACTATTGAAACTGTAGGAATTATTCTTATCATTCTTAAAATGAATTGCCTTTTTGAGGACTTTAACATGCTCAAGAAGTTGTTAAACTTTGCATCAGACGCGGTGTAAAATGTATTATAAGGACTTGAAAAATGTAAGTTGAAAGTTGGAAAAATTGAGCCCCCTCGCTCAGGTTTCACCTACATGTGTAAATTTTGGTAGGCAGATGTAACGTGGAGACGCACAAAAAAGCCTCTGGGAGGTATATAACATCTTTTTTTGGCTGTGTACTTTAACAAACTCCTCCTAGAGATTTAATTCTCTCTCTATTCTCTCTATTCAAACAACTGGATTTATTCAAGATTGCGTTTGAACAGATCATGATAACGTTAGAATTTACCTTCGCCCAATGCTCATTTTTACTGAATTGAGCATGAACACACCATAATGCAACCTCCGTTACTGGACTACGCTGCCCACCGGCTGCTAATAGCTTACATTAACTAGCTCTCCTCCTGCTGATTCATCATTTTATCCTGTTAAATCTAATCAGTTCATCTTTGAGTCCAAGTGGACGGTTGTGCCATATTTGAAGAAATTCTCACCTGAGTAATCACGTTAATGAGAACGGGTACGGACGGAGGTACAACCCGAAAACATAATGCCTCTGGCCACGGCTGTCACCTGTGCGGAGGCATACAACTAGGGTCCGTCCCCTGGATGTGTCGATAGTGAGTTTACTGCGTCTTTTCAGATTTTAGGCAACATTAGTCCCGAGCCCTGACGATACCTACGGTACTGTAGAAAAACGAGTACCATCAGAATTTTGGTACCGAAGTACTGGTTCTCTTGACAGCCCTACTGTGGTGACACTATCTTTCTGGCTTGGATGTTGGACAGATTATCAACTAGCAAATTATATAGCAGCAAACTGTATTTAGTTTTTGTTAGCGGACGTCCAAGGCTCGCATGGACAAAAAGAGTCTCCCAGTTGAATCATCAGAAACAAAACATCATTAAAGTTGTGTTATAAAATATCTGGATCTTTGAGAGAAAGTCAAACATAGAAGCCTGCATACACTATATATATCTATATCTATATATAGATATAGATAGATATAGATATATATAGATATATATATACACTTAAATGGAGCTACAATTATTTTATTTTCTCAACGTGTGTGTAACAAAACGAGAACTGATGAATTCTGCAGCCTCCTTCTGGCCGGTTTTGACCGAGTGCCAACACGCTTCCCTGATGAACTCCTCCAGCAGCCCCGGAGGTCAGCTCTCTACCAACATCCTCCCTCAGCCAGAGAGAGAAAGGAACATATAAAATAGAATAAAACTAAAGAGAAAATAGAATTATAAAATGTGTGTGTGTGTGTGTGTGTGTGTGTGTGTGTGTGTGTGTGTGTGTGTGTGTGTGTGTGTGTGTGTGTGTGTGTGTGTGTGTGTGTGTGTGTGGCTAATGGTAGATGATGATGGGGGAACAGGAAGCAGTAAATCAGAGTAACTCAATCAGAGCAGCGGTTAACTATATCAGTCTGGTACCACAGTGATGTGTGTGTGTTTTACCTTCCCCTCTTTCTTTCTCTTTCTTTCTCCTCTACCCTCTGTGAGTGTGTGTGCCCACTTGCCAGCAGTTTTAATGCAGCGTTAGAGTGTGTCTGTGGTTTCCTGTTCAATGTGTGTGTTTGGATGTAAGAGAGAGAGAGAGAGCTATTTTAGGACGAGGCTCAGTCAGAAAGACCGAATGTCCACGACACCCACTGCTTATCATCACACACTTCTCTCACACACACTCATACCCCTTTTCCACCAAAATTACCGTGTAATTTGTAATTTAAACTCAGGAAAACATGCCACGAATAGGCGATAGACTCTCTCTCTCATTGCCAGTAGACGAGTAGCCTTTTTATTTATTTTTTCTTCTGGTGCGTCACCTTCACGTCACAAACTCGCCGTAAAACAGGGTTATTAAACAGTGAAAATGTTACCGTGGTTACTTCTTTTTTATATATACACTCACTGGCCACTTTATTAGGCACACCTGTTCAATTGCTTGTTAACACAAATAGCTGATCAGCCAATCACATGGCAGCAACTCAATGCATTACGTCATCTAGAC